>PVIW01017008.1:0-15145 GCA_004026585.1 Noctilio leporinus | reverse complement strand
AGGATGGGAAAGGGGGATTCTTGTATTAGTTTCCTGGGACTGATGAGAATGTCGTGAAGACTGTGAATGTTTTAGGAGAGGATGGGAAAGGGGGATTCTTGTATTAGTTTCCTGGGACTGATGAGAATGTCGTGAAGACTGTGAATGTTTTAGGAGAGGATGGGAAAGGGGGATTCTTGTATTAGTTTCCTGGGACTGAAACAACGAAGGACCTCAGACCAGGGGGCTCAAGAGCAGAAATTTATGTCCTCTCAGTCCTGGAGGTTAGACGTCTGAGGTCAAGCTGTCAGAGGGGTTGGTTGGTTTCTCCTTGGCTTGTAGATGGCTGTCTCCCCGCATCTTCATGAGGTCTTGCTTCTGTGTGTGTTTCTGTCCTAATCTCTTTGTTTAAGGACACTGGTCATATTGGATTAGGACTCACCCTCATGACCTTATTTTACACGAATCACCCTTTGAAAGGCCCTGTAACTAAATACAGGCCTATTCTGGGGCTGTGGGGGTTAGGGCTTCAGCAGATAAATGCTGGGGGTGCCCCCCCCACCCCATAGTGATTCCACAGGAGGCTGCATGTGGAAGCCAGATCAGAGGGGCCGGAGGGCATCAGGAGACGGATGAGGGTCCTCGGCACAGCCTGATGACAGGTGAGAGGAGTAGGGACCTTTAGTAGGAAGGTCCCAGCACCTGTCCTGTCTCCAAATGCCTGCAGCCTCGCACGTTAGAGATGAATGGGGACACTGCTCTCGGGGAGGACGCGGTGGTCTGGAGGTGGTCAGCGCAGGGGCTCGGAAGAAGCACCCCCTCTCCCCATCCGGCTCTCAGCCTGGTCTGGGCCCTCCTTTCCTCAAAGGAGACTAATTGATAATCCAGGGCGATAAAATGTTATCACTGTCATCCCACCGAAATGTACAGCCCTGCTAGGCCCTATAAATCACCTGGCGCTTAAAGAGGAGCGCGCAATGAGTGTTGCATTATAAAGCACAAAGCTCATTAATCACGTGGCTACAAACCATAAACATGACAAGTACATCCATCAACCCCGCACCTTTCTTTCTGGTCCGTGAAGTCACGCATTAGCAACTTAATGGATTTAGAAGGCATTTTCTCCTTTGGACGCGGAAGCAGAGGGTATTTTATGAGAAGTCCTGCAGGTGCAAAAGGAAGGAAAGAGGAGTCACCTTTCGCCCAAGTGCTCAAGGCATTGCAAGGTGGGTCCAGGCAGCTGCCAAAGCCGACTCTACCTGCACTCTGGGGCGGCAGACACGTGGAGCCCGGCCTCCGGCAGGAAGGAGACTTCAGAGGCCATGACCTGCCTGGTCCCTGCCCGCCTTCCTCCCCCAGAGCTACGTATGGCACTTGACCTGAAGGCTCAGGCCTGCCCTCAGTGTCTGGGCCAGTCTTCTCCCGGGATTGGAGGGCCTTAGGTGACAATCCTGACACTATGTCCTCCTTTCATTCCTGCTGTTACAGCTCCTTTGATTTTGAGTCTCAGAGATAGGCTTCTGTCTCCTCTCTGGGACTGCATTTCTGCCTTATACCTCAGTTCTGTTCATTTACCTGTCTGTCATCCATGCTCGCATGCATCCATTGATTCCCCCCAGCACACCTATGGATGAGGTCGCTGGGTGGGCCTGGCTCTGCAAAAACCAAGGCAAACAGACGCAGTCTGTTCTCTGCAGGTCTCAGCCTATCAGTAACCCAAGTTTGAGAAAAATAAAGGTCTTTTACTTACAGAACAAGGCATTGCATAGCACACCTGCAGGAGTGCAGAAGAGTGAGAGAGGGAAAGAGAGGGAGAGACAGAAGGAGAGAGAGGAAGAGAGAGAGAAAGAGAGCAAGTGCCCTTGGGGTTCTGCTTTCATTGGAGTGGAGGCCGAGGGGTTCACAGGCTTCCTCTTTGTTGGTGAATTTGAAACATAAGGTCAGGAATTTAAAGCTCAAAGAAGAAGAGAAGAAACAAGTGGCCCGAGGGATCCGTTTCAACTCACGTATTTAAAGCAGAGGAGCCTCATTTGGGGAGGTGGCCTGGCTCTTTGTCTGGGGACGTGTTTATTCCACACAGACACCTTTGCACTGGCTGCCTCAGCAATCAGACCTTAGGTCAGGCAGGAATGTCCGTTACAAAAAAATCGGCCACTGTCCAGGCTTCCACTCCATTACCCAGCCCTTTGGGGCTCCGGAGGGAGGGGGAGGTGCACCCAAGTGTGGAATTGCAGAGACAGAGAGATCCAGAGCTGGGGAGAGTCCTGATCCTCCACCTGGTCACAGTAGTCCCTATGTGTCACCCCCACCCTGACCTCAGAACATGGTCTTGCTGGATTTATGGATTTCAGCCCTTGAACTACACCTTTCTGAGGAGTTTGTGATGGACCCAGTCCTTTGTGGATACTCATATTCAGACAGTCCTCCTGCGGATGATGACTTGGGTTCTGGTTCCTTCCATTTGAGCCCCACAAACACACTGTCTTTGAGGAGGAGAGGAAGAACCGATAGGAGACATTCTGCCCTTTAACTGCCTTGTCCTGGAAGGGATACAGCACTTCCCCTCACGTTTCGTTGTGAAGGACAAGGCACATGGCCCCTCCGAGATGCTGAGGGGCTGGGGAATGGAGGTGGGCTGGGAACCCAGCGAGAGGACAGAAGTTTGGGACCAGCTTCCGACACGGACCCAGCAGCCCTCTGAGTTCCGCAGGTACGTGTCATTCAGTGGGACAGGTACAGGGGGGCACCTGCCGGCTTGAAACAATGTAAATGTTTTCCACCGCATTTCTGTGGAAGTCCAAAACATGTCCCACTGGGGTAAGAAGGAAGAGCGTTCATAGGGCCACGTTCCTTCCTGGGGGCTCCAGGGAAGGCTCCATTTGTTTAGTTTGCCAGCTCCTGTCTGGATGGGGGCTGTCACACCCTTTCCTCTGTCTTCAAAGCCGGCAACGTGCCATGTCTCTGACCATTCTTGTGCAGCCACAGCTCCCTCTGACCCCTTATGATTGGGCCCAGGTAGATAATTGAGGCTAATCTTTCCCTCAGAAAGTCCTTAACCTGTCACATTTGCAAAGCCCTTTTGGGCATGCAGTGCCACATATTCACAGGCTCTGGGGAATAGGACAGGGTGACCTAATGACTACAGAGCTTTCAAGACTCATTCAAATATCCTTCCCCTCTTCCCTTCAAACATTTTCCGTGTTCTTCTTGTGTGCTGAGAGTTAGTTCCTTTAGCAGGGACTGACTGCGTTCTCCTGAAATTATTAGTGTGTACTTTTCCCTCATTTGAGCACAAGCAAGGTCTTTGGGATCCGGGGGGTCTCTGACTTAGTTGTCTTTGTATCCTTACAATCTATCATAATGTTGGACATAAAAGTACTTTGTAAGTGTCTACGGAATGAAAGACTTCATGTTTTTTCTTCTTGTGAAGTTTTACTTAGAGCACGTGGAATTCAAGGCTTATTTCATATAATTTGAAAGGAAATCAGATTACAGCCTCATGGTTCCTGTAGGACCCCAAGTTTTATCCAAGGCCTTTTATATCTTAAACAATTATTTCCTGATGACACTCACTGTTAAACATTCTGGTGCATCTCCTGCCATGTTTCTTTCCATGCCCATGTTTATGTATTCCTAAATTACCTATTTTTTAACCTATGGGTGTTATTCCATTTTGTGTTTTACATTTTCGTTTAATATTATATTGTGAGCAATTCTTTGTGCCATTAAGTGACTTTAGAAAACATGACTTCTCACGCATGTTTGCATTTCATTGTATGAATGTAACATTATATGTTTATTATATGTATATAATATGAATGTACTTAATCCATTCCTTGTTGTTCAACGTCTGAGTAGTTTCTGATATTTCTTTATTATTTCTGATATTTCTTAATCCTACGGTGACTTCCCTTATATATAAATCTTTGTACATATTTTTAATTATTTCCTTGGCTTAAATTCCAAGAAATAGGATTAAAAGGCCAAAGGATAGAAACTTTCAATGGCTATTGTTATGTATTTCAAAGAAGGTTGGACACATTTACAGCTCTCAAGGGGATACATAATATTAACTTTTTACATATTCTAATGGACAATTCTTAATAGGAAACTCTACTTATCTCATGGATAAAAAATTGTGTCTAATTGTTATCTATCTATTTATTTAATAAAACAAATTTATTATTTTCAGAAAGAAGGGCTGGGAGGGAGGAAGAAAGGGAGAGAAGGAAGCATCAATGTAAGGTTGCCTTTCACCTGCCTCCAGCTATGGACCTGGCTGGAGACCTGGCTTGCAACCTGGTTATGTGCCCTAGCTGGGAATTGAACCAGCAACCTTTGGGTTCACAGGCTGGTGCCAATTCACTGAGTCACACCAGCCAGATCCTTAATTGTTATTTTAATGTACATGTCATGTTAGCAAAAAAAAAAAAAGTATTTTTTGCCACCTGGCGGGTGGCACAGTGGGTAAGTTGCCAGCCTGTGAACCCAAAGGTCACTGGTTTGATTCCCAACCAGGGCACATAACCAGGTTGCAAGCCAGGTCTCCAGCCAGGTCTATAGCTGGAGGCAGGTGAAAGGCAACCATACATTGATGTCTCTCTCCCTTTCTGCCTCTCTCCCTTCCTTCCTCCCTCTCTAAAAATAATAAATAGAATCTTTAAAAAAAAAAATATATATATATATATTTGTTTTGGTTTGTTTGTTAACCATTTATTTTTTTCCCTTCTATTAATTGATTCTTCTTTGCTGACTTTTCCACTCGGGTTAATGTTTCTTATCTATTTGTATGCTGTCTTCTAATATAATGACATTAATCCCTGTTCTGTAATCGTTCCGGTAAATGCTTGCTCTCACTTTGTTGTGTTCACAGCCCCTGGCTTCTGAATCTTTCATTTTGTCTTCAAAGGGAGTTTGAACTTTAAGTATCTTTCTTAGGTCCTCTGGGGGCAACATCACTGTACAGGCTTGAAATTGTTCACTTCACCCACTTCTTTTGTCTCTGCCATTTCTCACAAATAATCCCTGCCAGTTATTAAGCATTTTTGTGTTGCTTTATACTTTCGGGTGCTTAATGGTCCTTTACTCATTCATCAGAGAAAGAAGACTCTTTTTTCCTCCCTTCTCCTGCTTCCTTTGGAAGTTCTGGGCTGTAGGAATCTGTTTAATGGAGTGACAGCTCTCAGAAGGGGGATGGCTCCTGGACAGCATCCATCGCTGGGTCTAGGTCCAGTCATTTCAGTGTGGAAAGGCCAAGGCCCAGAGAGGGCATGGGAGTCTCTTTTGGTCTCAATCCCCTGATGATGACACCATAATCTATGGAGTGAGGACTGAAAGAAACAGTCCCTCTGTGTAGAATGAATGTGTCACCCCCCCAAATCCTATGTTGAAACCTAACCTTCAATATGATGGTGTTAGATGGGTCTTTGGGAGTAATTAGGTTATGAGGGTGGAGCCCTCACAAATGGATTTGTGCCCTTATTTAAAGAAGCTCTGGAGAGCTCTTCCACATGAGGTTATACCGAGAAAGTAGCTGTCTGTGAACCAGAACGTGGGCTCACACTAGACCTTGAACTTGTTGGCACTTTGACTTGGACTTCCTAAAATAGCTGTGGTTTCTAAGCCACTTAGTCTCTGTTATTTTTGTTATAGTAGCCCAAACAGACTGAGGCAGCAGGCTCAGGGGATGTCAGAGACAGAACTCCTTTGAGAAGTGTGTTTTTAACAGGATGGTATGTAGTAGTCCCAGCTCTACTGAAGCAAGACCCTTTGCCTCCCTGGGTCTCACAGTATCCTCCTCTATAAACTGAGGGACCTAGAGATTTCAGGGATTCCTTCTGGGTTTGCTATTCGGTGGTCATCCGTCCAGTGCAGAAGTATGTGTCCTGGTATTACCACCAGCACTGGCTTTGGAGTTCGACCTGTTTGGGTTCAAGTCCTGAATATGTCAGTTGCTAGTTCCATGAACCAAACTTGATAGGATTAGGGTGGGGGGTGGAGATCTGAAGGCCCAACAGCAAGTGAGGCTGGGGTCAGTTTTGCTGTCATGAGCCCAGTATCTAGGTCAATTGGGCTCTGTTCTGGGCATCTCTCAGTGGCGGCATTGCGAACTGGCCTCCTCCCCCAACCCTGCCCCAGAGCCTAGACTCTTTCTTGAGTCCTTGTTCACTGGTTGGTGCCTTTTCAGCCTGGGTGGGCCTCCCTGGCACAGTGAGGCCCCACCGGCTGAACATACTTCCTGATGTCTCCTGAGGCACCTGGCCCCCATGCTCTGGCCCCAGGCCTCATCCCTCGGATAGCCCGACTGTTTGTAATTCCTTTTAGCAGCCTCCCCTTGCCAATGTTACCCCAGCGGTGAGCCTCATAGCTTTGCTAACTTCCTGGCCTTGACCCTAGGCCGCTGCTTCCCTGAGATCTTCAGGCATTCTGCAGAATAAATAGTACTATCATGCTTATTTTTATCAAGGATTTAAAACAAAACTTTCTCTGTTTCCTGGTCTTGCCTGAAAAGCCTGGGCTTTTTGAGGTTTGCATGGGCCCTTGATGTCACAGCGTGACTCCTTGGCCTGGCCCTCAGCACTCACTCACTCACTGACTTGTTCATTTCCTGTTTCTCCAGGCATCTCTGGTGGGTGGGCTAGGGAGGGAGAAAGTTCAAGAACCAAGTCAAGGACAGTTTTGGGAGTGCCGAGGGCAGGTCTGCAAGAGAGGCTTGGGTGGATGGTGCTCAGAGGAAAAAGGGGGCATCAGACCTATGGCCCATCCCATGCACCCTGAGGATCCAGGAGAGGAGTCTTCCTAGAGAGCACACGGGGTCCCTCTACTGTCCCCTCTCCAGGGGGCTCTGTTGGCTGGTGCTGTGTCCTTGAGGCCTTCTCCTGTGAGCAGAAAGGCACACACACTAACACAGGATAAATAATAAAAAATATGATTTAAGATATCTCTGATAGTAGTTCTTGCACTTTTGGTGAGAGGAGAGTTGTATGATGTGCTATTATGAATTTAGCAACATTCCAATTATTTCATCTTATTTAAAATGAAAAAAAAATTTTTTTCCATCACAGTTGACATTCAATACTATTTTATATTAGTTTCAGGTGTACAGCACAGTGGTTCGACAATTATATACTTTATGAAGTGATCCCTTGATAAATCTAGTGTCCACCTGGCCCCATTGGGATATTATTGACAACATTCCCTGTGCCATCCTTTACAGCCCTGTGACCCTTTCGTGACCACCAGTCTCAGTCCCTTCACCGTTTCACCCAGTTTCCCAATCCCCTCTGGCAACCATCAGTCTGTTCTCTGTGTCTGTGAATCTGTTTCGATCTTGTTTGTTCATTTATTTTGTTCTATAGAGTCCACATGTAAGTGAAATCCTATGGTATCTGTCTTCCTCTGTGAGGATTATTTCACTCATTGTAATGCTCTCTAGGTCCATTCATGTCGTCCCACATGGTAAGATTTCATTCTTTTTTTATGGCTGAGTAGTATTCCATTGTATACATGCACCACATCTTCTTTATCCAATTGTCTATTGATGGGCACTTGGGTTGCTTCCATTTCCTGACTATGGTAAATAAAGCTGCAATACGTTTATGTTTTCAATGTAGTGTTTTAGGTCTTTTAAAACATATGCCCAGAAGTGGAATTGCTGAGTCATACATTAGCTCTATTTTTAATTTTTGGAGGGACCTCTATACTATTTTCCATAAGTGGCTGCACCAATCTGTATTCCCACCAACAGTGTCTGAGGGTTTCCTTTTATCCACATCCTCCACAACACTTGTTGTTTGTTGATTTGGTAATGCTCTTCTAACAGGAGTGAGGTAACATCTCATTATAGTTTTAATTTGCATTCCTCTGATCATTAGTAATGTTAAACATCCTTTCATATATCTATTGGCCATCTGTTCTGTCCTCTATTCATTTTTAACTTGGATTGTTTATTTTTTTGGTATTGAGTCGTATGAGTTCTTCATGAATTTTGGATACTTACCTCTTATTGAATAGATCATGGGCAAATATCCTCTCCCCGATGGTAGGTTGTCTTTGTGTTTTGATGATGGTTCCCTTTGCTGCATAACAACTGTTTAGTTTGATGTAGTCCTATATGTTTAGTTTTTCTTTTGGTGCCCTTGCCCTAGGAGCTATGTTAGGAAAAAAATATTACTGAGAGAAATGTCAGAGAGTTTACTGCATATGTTTTCTTTTAGAATTTGTAGGTTTTCAAGTTTTACATTTAAGTCTTTAATCCATTTTGAGTTTATTCTTGTATAGGGTGTGAGAAGATGGTCTGGTTTTATTTTTTGCATGGGTCTGTCTGCTTTTCCTGTCTAGGGTGAGGAGGGAGATTTGGGGGAGACGGCAGAAACCCACCATGCCCACACTGAAAACCAGTCCTAGAGGTGGTAACTACTGATGTGTCAGGGAGCGCCACTGGGGGGCGCTCCAAACGGGGTCCTCAGCCACCTGAGCAAAGGCCAGGCCCAGCCAACCTTGTCAGGACAACTTCTGACTTTCCCCAAGGCCCTCAGCCCACCCTCCTGCCTTTGGTCTGAGAGTTGTGTGGTTAACTGTGGCAAAGACCAAAGGGACTTTAGCCCTGGCCAGGTGGCTCAGCTGATCGGAGCATTGTCCTATATACCAAAAGGCTGTATGGGTTAGACACATAACCTAGGTTGTAGGTTTGATTCCTGGTCAGGGCATATGCAGGAGGCAACTGATTGATGTTTCTCTCACATCAGTGTTTGTCTGTCTCTGTCTCTGTCTCAAATCAATCAAAAGAACATATCATCCCAGGCCAGGTGATACGTACCCTATTCCCCATCTGGACTCTCTCTCCCCAGAGCTCAAGGTCACCTCCGAGGAAAGGCGGTACAACTCCCTCCTCCATGCAGGGACCCAGCAGGAGACAGTTTCCACCTATGGGGTAATTGGGTACAATTTACTCAAGGGGCTTTTTCGAGGATCTAGGTGGAGCTAAGGAAACCTTCCTAGGAGAGGCCGACAGGAGCTGGGCTTTGGGTTGAGGGAGACAGCGGTCACCACTGTCCAGCCTGGAGGGAGTCCAGACTAAATGCTTCACCTTCTCTCTCCTCCCACCCCCAACCCCCTCTGCTGTGCCACTGGCTGAAGCCCACAGGAAGCAGGAGGGCCAGGGAGCATCTGGGGCCAGGTCACCCTGCTTCTGTTCCACGCCTGCCAGCATGGGGGCCGCCGCTCAGAAGAGCCCTTGTGAGGGCAGCTCCAACTGGTTTCTCTGAGGCTGGGCAGGTTTAACTCCAAAATCAGTGAGGCCCGGCGCAGTCAGACCCCCTGAGTTTAATTCCTGGTTCTGCGGCTTACATGCTGTGCGACGCTGGGCAGTTTATTGCTGGTGAGACTCTAGGGCCTCCCTGGTACAACAGGACAGTGACAATTACAGCCAAGGTTCCTATGAAGATTAAATGTGATGTTGGTTCACCCCATTCCAAGCCCTGCTCCGAAGGGGTTTCTAAATATACTCTCATTTAATGGTGTGATATTCTTAACATCCTTATTTCACAGAGGAGGGTACTCTGGGCTTAGACGATTCACCTGATGTCCCATCCAAAGCTAATAACTAGCAGGGACAAAGCCTTAACCACCGCACAGGGCACTCCCTGTAATAAGTGAGTCCAACTTCATAGAGAGCCTGAGATACATAAGGTTAGTAAATGGTGGTTCATATTTTTATACTACTAATAAGGGGACCTTGGCAACTGGGATTAGCATCCTCATGGATGGGGAAACTGAGGCCCAGCGAGGTCAAGTGCCTTGTCTCAATCCTATTTTTAATGTTAGGAGACAGCGTTGCTAATTTTGGGAAAAATGAACCCTGTATCGTCACATTGTCCACTCATGAGACTCTGAGGTATGGCATGTTGAGAGGTGGGAAAATTTCAGCTTTTCAGAAAAAAATTGCTGTGCTTTCCCTCCAAGTAGATAAAAATACTTGGAACAAAATAAAACGCCTACCCATCAATTATTTACCTTTTTTCTTTTCCTGAAATGTTATATGTCTGACGAGGAGTTAACACTTTGGGGACTGCTGGTGACAGAAGCAGCTGTGAAGCCAGACACAGGCCAGATGGACTGGGCCAAGTGTCTTATCTGTCCCTTTAATAACTCCTAGGCCAGAGCGACCTGTCACCGTGAGCAAGGGGGAGAGAGAAAAACGAGCCCATTCCTTTCTAAACGGCCCTGTAACTCCAGGGTGTTGTTGAGCGGGGACAAAGGACACCCCATAATTCTTGGGAAGAGAATCAGGATCTCCGGAAGCAGCCGCAGACTCTGTCCCATCCACTGAAGCCTCCCTCCAGCCTGCGATCTGTGCTCCATAAATACCCAGAGATCGATCTCCAGGCGCCATTGATTTCCCCTTGCCATTATTGATTGCATTCTTAGATGAGTGGAGACTTTCCGACCAGAACTAAGCTCTGTGTATCTTTCTTGGAAGTCTTTGTGGTGCCAAGAATCTGGTGGAGAGCAGAAGTGGTGTCTCTGTTCTCTTCTCAGTGCTGCCTAGCAGCTATGTCCTGGGTGTGGGGACATAAGAGGCTGCCTATCCCTGGGGCCTCCCACTTCCTGGTAGGTGCCAAGTTTGGGAGTTTTTCCAGGAAGAGAAGAAAGTGGCTTTAGCTCTTTATAAACATGTCCTATATGCATAAAATCCAGCCCGATGGTGACTCCTTGAAGCATGAACTCGGAGGGGTGGGGCAGACCCTTGCAGAGTGTCTCAAACCTGAAAATGACACATCAGCTGGGCATCGTGGTAAAATGCAGACTGTGACTCAGGGGGCCCAGGCAGTCCTGAGATTGTGCATCGCTCACAGTCTCCCAGGGGATGCTGGTGCTGATGCTGCTGGTCCTGGACCACATGAGGAACAGCAAAGTGTAGAACTCTCCCCATCCCAACCCTGCCATCTCGCTCAGGCTGTGCTTTTGAGCGTTTTCTGTCTTTCAAGGCTGCCTTTAATTTCATTATTAACCCATTCATCAAATAGTCATTTGCCTCCACTGTGAGCCGGGCCCTGCACTGTGTTCTGGGGCTCCAGGAGAAGGAGGCCACAGTGTTGGCCCTCATGCTATTTACAGAGAGTGGGGGAGACACTGTTCAGTAAGCAACTGCTAATGCAACAGGATTAGTCTCCTGTGAGGGGACGGCATGAGGCCCTACCAAGGCCAGCGGCAACCCATTCTGCTTGTAGGTGATACGGGCGGGTCGAAGCAAGAGAGGCAGCCTTCCAGGTGGAGAGGGTGGAGGCAGGTGGGGTGAGTATATGAAGGCCTGCAGGTTTGGAGGTGTTGTCATGTCCAAAAAAACAAAAACAAAAACAAAAACAGGGATGCTGGTTGCAGATGCCTCCAAAGCAGAGATGTTGGTTCAGTCGGTGTAGAGGGTGAATTTGGCTGTTACCGCCAGGCTGGGGGCTCTTCAAGGTCAAGGGTCTTGCTTGGCTTATTTCCCTACTGCCAGCCCTGACAACCAGTGCTCAGCAAACATCTATTTAAACTCAAATGAAGCTGACTTGTTCCCTTTCGGCAGAAGTGCTCACACTTTAGTGTGCATCAGAGTCTCCGGGAGGGCTTGTGAAAACACATTCATGGTCCCACCGGCAGAATTTCTGATCCAGTAGGTCTGGATGGGGGCCTACAAGTTGCATTTTACCAATTCCCAGGCAACACTGCCGATCCAGGAATCATCCTTTGAGAAGCACCAATCAACGTTTAACATCATTGTTTTCAGGGGGAGAAGAGTGATAGGTTCAAGGAAGTTAAAGTGGATTCATGTAGAAAGCACAGCCTTCAGAGCTGGAGGGGCCAGGTTTAATCAGGTTCTGCCACCTGTGTGACCTTGACACCTTAGTGCCTTCCGTTCCCCATCTGTACAATGGGCACACTCACCCTATCATGCATTGCAGTGATAGGTGTTTCTTTTTCCTCCTCAAAGAAACTTTAGAGTCTCAAAGGACGGAAGAGAGACATTCCATAATACCTATCATAGGACCCTTTAGTCAAACCAACTCAATCCAGTTTAAGAAATAAAAAGGAAAAAAGAAAAAAAAAAGAAAAAAAAAAAAAAAAAAGGAAATTACCAGCCTCAGAAATTTGGGTGTCTGGAGTCAGGAATTCAGATGATGACTTCCGAGCTTTCCAAGACTGGCTCAGATTTCTTCTGCCCCATTCTCAGGCAGGCTCTCGTGCTGGGCTTCTTGTCCTGTGGCAGCTAAGATAACGGTGCAGGTGGCGCCAGGATTCTAGGGCTTCACTGTTACTGGTCCCAGAGGAAAGAGGGGTCTCTTTCCCAGTATCTAGTCCCAGAGGTTCCTTTGATTGGCCTGGCTTGGGTCATGTGCCCATGCCTGAACCAATCACTGAGCCTGGATGGGTGGGTGGGGATGGCGCGCTCTGATTGGCTAAAACGCGGTCATTAGCGGACTTCTGGAAACGTGAGCGTCGCGGGACTTGGCGGGAAAAGTTTGCCCAGCGTATTAAGACTGCCCCGCTTTTAAAGCATTTCTCAATTTAGCATCTTTGCCATTTCAGGTTTCCTCTCACTCCGCCTGGCTTAATGAGGTGTTGAAAGGCCTGACAAGGAATTGAGGGCACTTCATGTTACAATAGTAAATACTCAGGTGGCAATTAGCAATAGCCAGGTAGTGTTTTACTATCAACTCACCTATTTTTCAGGGACCGTAAGAAGTAGGCACTATTCTTAGTGTTTTTTTTTACGGAGGAGGAAACAGGCGCAGGGATGCTAAGTAACTTGCTCTATGTTATGGAGCTGGTACGTTGCAGAGGCGGGCGGCTTGTCCATGTGCCCAACTGCTATGTACACAGTCTCTTGGGAATTTTGAAATCTTACTGCTGGAAAATTTCTTAGAGATTATATCAACCAGCATCCTTTTCTACCCTCCACCTCCTTGTTTTTTGCAACCACGGAGGTGGAGGATTTACTTGCCTGTGTTCATGCAACCAGTAATGGTATTACCAGCGTCAGACCAGGGTCTTCGAGCTCTGAAACCGGTGCTCTTTCTGCGGTACCAGCTCTCTCCTGCCTCCTGCTGGGCCTCCTGGAAATAGCGTTCTTTGGGAAGAAGTCAGTTTCTACCACTCACTCTCCATGACCGCTGGTCTGCATCTGATCTGTGAGCTCTCATTTTTGCATCTCCAGCACCTGCCCATGTGTCCGGTACTTGTGAGCACTCTTTCCATATATGCATTTTTTTGGGTAACACCAGGAAGCATTTTCTCACGTGGAACCCTATCCAACTCTTTTCTTGGGTTCAGACTGTCAGGAGACTGGGCGCATTGCGGCCACTGCCAGTTTGCTGCTGACCAGCTGGGCTCAGAAATGCCACCGGAAGTGTGTGGTCTGAGGATCACTGGTACCAGCATCTCCCAGGAGGGCCTTAGAAATGCAGAGTCAGGCCCCATCCCTGACCTGCTAGGTTAGGATCTGCACTTCAACCAGATGCCTAGGCCATTCCTGTGCAGACTCCTTGTCTACCTGGCTCTTCATCCGTCCTAGAGAGAGGAGAAGGTAGCCACTAGGTGGGGGTGTTGCCCTGGCCAAGCCAAAGGGATTGGCGGGATCCCCCAGCCAGGCTTTGAGCTGCAGACAAAACACATTTTGAACTTCAGTGTCCCTGCTGTCCTCACCCACGTATTCCCGACCCCCACAGCTGTGGGGTGTTTCAAAAACTTCAGATGGACCCTAAGGATTAAGATGTTCCCATGGAGAAGATTCAAAGAAGGTGCCCAGATCCTGCAGCACCCTGAAAGCTGGGTAATTTTACTTGTAATTGAGGACAAGAGGGTATAAGTGGCCCAGCGGGAAGTGGCTGACTTGGAATCTTGTTTAAGGATCTTTGGCTCCAAAGCCCATGCCCATCTGCCCCTCTGTCCCGGCTCCATAAGTATGCTGAATAGCAACTGTCTTGCTGGAATGAGTATCTATTCACACTGGGGACTTCTTTGAAGGGTGTGAGCATAAAGGTCATTAGGCTATAAAAAACCCTGCCCTTTCATCCAGAAATTTGCTGCTGGCCATTGCAGGTCTAGATGCCACTCTCTTGAGGTCTTGCAACCTCTCTGAGCCTGTTTCCTCATCTGTGAGATGGGGCTGACAGTACCTGTCAGGGGGATCAAAATCAAACATCATCACAAAATGAAAAGTACCTTCTCGGCAGCTGCCCAGAGGCCTGTACAGACTGAGCTATCACTGGGGATGAGGGGTGTTGAGAGACAGAGGAACATTGATGTGTGAGAGAAACATCGATTGGTTGCTTCCCACCTGCCTGTAACTAGGGACATGGCACACAACCCAGGCATGTGACCTGGCTGGAATCGAACCAGCAAACCTTTGGTTTGTGGGACGATGCCCAATCAACTGAGCCTCACCAGTAGGTGCCAGAGTGTATTTTAAAATTGAAAATCAATTTATGACCCCTTTTCACCCTTAAAATCCTTCCATGGTTTTCCTTTGCCCTTAAAATAAAACCCATACCCTGATCTAGAAGACTCATCAGAGGCATGTCCCCACCTTCACATGAGTATTCCCCTTCATTTCCATCTTAGGCTCTTGGCATTTGCTGTTTCCTGAGCACATTGTGGGGGGGTGGGGGGGTGGGGGTGGGGCATGGTTATCTCTTCTTTTGCATTCAAATCTCAGTTTGAATGCAGCCTTGTCAGAGAGCTGGTCTCAGGCCACCTCCTCTAAAATAGCCATCCAACCTGAACAGACAACTCACTGAGAAAGATATACAAAGGGCCCAGAGGCATATGAAAAAATGTTCAACATCACTAGTCATCAGAGAGATGCAAATTAAAACCACAATAAAATACCACCTCATACCTGTCAAAATGGCAATCATCAGCAAATCAACAAACAACAAGTGTTGGTGAGGATGCGGGGCAAAGGGAACCCTCATACCCTGTTGATGGGAATGTAGGCTGGTGCAGCCACTGTGGAAAACAGTATGGGGTTTCCTTAAAAAACTAAAAATGGAACTGCCTTTTGATCCAGCAATTCCACTACTTGGACTATACCCAAAGAATCCTGAAACACCAATTCATAAGAACCTATGTACACCTATGTTCATAGCAGCACTATTTACAATAGCCAAGTGCTGGAAACAGC
>PVIW01017007.1:0-15150 GCA_004026585.1 Noctilio leporinus | reverse complement strand
ACTTTTCCTTGTCTGCCTTCCTTCTCAGGTGCATTTCCCAATACCATGCAAAGAAGCACACAGAGCCCTGGCTGGTAGCACAGTGGTTAAGGCGCCGGCCTGCGAACCCAAAGGTCGCAGGTTAGATTCCCCAGCCAGGGCACATAACAAGGTTGCAAAACAGGTCTCCAGTCAGGTCTGGGGCTGGAGGCAGGTGAAACGCAACCATACATTGATGTTTCTCTCCCTCTCTGCCTCTCTCCCTTTCCCTCTTTCTAAAAATAATGAAATAAAATCTTAAAAAAAAAAAAAAGAAGCACACAGAAGTAAAGCCAGCACACAAGCAGGGGGGAAAAGCAGAAAAAGAAATCAATACACCAATTAGGGAAAAAACAGTAGTCATTGAGTAAGAACATGGAAGACTGATGCAAAGGGGAAACTTTCCTAGACACACCTGTCTGACAGTCAGGATCAAAGTGAACCAGCTAATCATTCATAGCTTCTGTCACTGTCACAGGACTGCCTTAGGGAGGATGTCAAACTCAATGTTCTAACAGGCACTGCTACTGATTGTAACTGAGAAATATTGCAGGAAACTGGCAGGTAACCATGGAAGTGAGTTGGCTGAGTAAGAGCAGGGGGTTGGCAGCTCTGAAATGATAAATGCACGGACACAACCCACGTACCAGCAGGAGAGTGGGGAACTTGTGAATGCAGTGCAAGCAAAGACAACCAGAGATGTCTGCAGACACACCAGGGAAGACAGGTAGACTAAGCCACAGATGTGATGTCTTTGAGAACATGCTACACAGGAATCTTGAAATGAAGGTGTCACCTGTCTGGGCAAGGTGTCACACACCCTGAAACCAAAGCAAAAAGGATGTCCCAGGGCATCCTCATAATGTTTCAGAAACAGAATATACAGGTAGGAACAAGTTCCATTCCATGCCATGGGAAACATGCTCAATGCATCCTTTCCTGGTAATGTGGAGTCCCGAAAGCCACCCCAGGGAAACATTCTGAATCTGCTGAGAAAGAAGGTAGCAGAGACTAATCACTGGAAACACAGCACTGGAATTGACAGGTTTTCTTGCCAAAACAAAGACATGAGCCACAGTGGACACAAGATGCCAGCAAGGAGGCACATTAGGGACCTTCACCACCCTATGAGGCTAGAAAGCGAAAGATTCCTAGTTCTGCAAAATGCTACAATGCCACCCCATCCTTGGTGGCTCAGTGGATTCACTGGCAGTCTGAGAGAAAACCGATGGTTGAGTGGAACCCCACCTCCCCCAACAGAGGCCTGTGACTTGCACGTGGGGCAGAACCTTGTTGCTGGAGGGTGACAGGCAAGGAGAACTGTATTTTTTAATGTGTTTTCCCCTGCCATCCCCAAGCTCAGAGACACAAAAAGTACAGTCTTTCAAAGGACAGCAGAATGCAAAGGGAGACATCAGTTTCCTTAACACTGAGTGGGATGGCAGAAATGGTCGGCATTGAATTTCACTGCCTATGGAGGTAACTTAGGTCAGGGAACAGTTCCATCTGGGCACCTGTTCATGGCTGTGCAAGGGAACAAGGACACTAGTGCATTCCACAGTATGGCACAGGTTCACGATGTAGGTACTGTAAGATGAAAATGAGCAAGTGTGGGGGACCCCTACCTACAGTAAAATCCCCCAGTGCCACAGATGAACCAAAAACCACCCCAAACATTTCTGTGTAAGGGGAAGAAGATATGCTGGTCAGTGGCTCAAGGCCAAATGCCCAGTTCTTTGTCCCCAAAGGTCTTTTATTGAAAGAGGAAAAGTTGGAGGCAGGTAGCTCGTCAATCACTTACAGAGAAATGGAAAAACAAGGGAGGGGGCCGGGAGATCTCAGGTCAGGATGTGCATTCAAATTTAAAACAGTTCTGCTGCCAATACAACAAAGGATCAGGCTAGGTGAGAGTACAGGCCAGGCTTCACGGTAGCTGAAGTGTTTACCCATGATCTAGTCCACTTCCCCCGGGAGCCACTGGTTGTACATGGAAACATGTATGTACCCTGCATTCCCAGGTACAAAGAGGATAAAGCAAATAACCAAGGGAACAAAATGAAAGCTAGTTTGCTAAGGAAAGTAAGTAGATCAGTAAGAGTTCTATATCCAGTAATCAAATAAATGAAATGAAACAACTGAAAATAACAACGTTACTAAAGATATTAGTAGCAGAGTAAACTAATAACTACATAAATAACTAAGAAAGTAAGCCAGAAAGGAAACTTTTACAAATCAAACAGGACAGCAGGCCTGGTTATGAAACATCCTCTGACCTCTGTCATGCCAGCTTCGAAAGTCCTTATGTTCCAAAGAAGTGTTACCTAAGTAGCGGGAAAAACTTACCGGTGCCTTCTGCATCTTCGGAAAGGAATGTGATCTGTTCCTAAAAAAATCCTCTGAACCACATCACAAGGAATGTCTATGTAAGTAGGTGCCACCACCCGTCATGAGTGGGAAACATGCACATGACAAGTGAAACAGAGAGGCCTGTTGGCACCACGTACTAGGCAGGCGAAGGAAGTGTTCACAGCAATACCTTTTATGACTTGCTTAGCAGGAACAGAGGACACATCACACCCTTCCAGTCTGTAGGGGACCGCACAGGGGCAGATCAGAGTGCGACCCATGTGCCAGGTCGCTGCAAATGGCAGAAACCCAGAGCATGACGATTCCCAGGCCCCCACACGAAGTGTCACGGTAACCAAGCCACATGTGTTCCTGGTACATGAATTGTGACACACCCGCAAGGGGAAGTGACAGTCCTTAGGTGTAACAGAGCCGAAAAGCGCTTACAAAGAACAGGGCACAGCTCAGTTGTGGCCACACGCTCTTCTGCGGAGGTTTCCTGCCCAGGCCCTGACGTGTGGTTCCAAAAATGTCCGCGAGATGGCAGCACCGAGACGCACGCGCCAGTTCTGCACTGACGCCTGCTATCAAGGTTTCTGGCTGAGAACATGCTACTCTACGTGGCTATGCTACTCTATGGGGCTATGCTACTCTACGGGGCTATGCTACTCTACGTGGCTATGCTACTCTACGGGGCTATGCTATTCTACGTGGCTATGTAAGTGCGGCAGGTGGAGCAGTAATGGAGACTCAAGAGTGGTCAGTTTGGCTCCTTGTGAGGAATCTAAAGCTATTCACAGGGAGCAGGTTCTAATTTTGCATTCTTGTTGACACTGCATGCGAATCAGGGGCCACCCAGCATAGTTGGGGGGAAACCCTAAATGTGACTACAACCAGCGCTGTAGAGTTCAAAGTCACAGTAAATGACATTCTCGACCCAGCAAAGGTTCGAAACATGGGATGAAGTGTTACATAACCTCCAACAATGAACCATACTCTGAAGGAACAGCTTAGAGCCTCCCAAAAGCAACCCTTATGCAAACCAACAGTGCAAAACCCTCAATGCACAAGCCTGAGGGGGAAAATGGCAAGCAATTAGGTATGCCACCCAAATAGAAATGCAAAACATTAAACAGACCCAAGCAAAGGTGAGAGAATGTGCATGGGGAAACATATGGCAAAACATACGCAAGGAAAGTGCCCACCCATTTTCCCAGCCCAGGGAATGCTTGCCACTACATGTTACCTAAGCAGCCAAGGACAAAGAGGAGCAGACGGGACATAACAGGCCACATTGCATGGGCAAAACCATGAGCATCAAAGCAGACACACATTTTCCACTCACGTCATGAAAAGCACTCTCCTTGAGACACTGGTTAATCACTCATCCAAGCCACGCAAAACTAGAATTTTCAGAGATGAAGACCAGGTTTAAAACCCCATCACAGAGCAACCCACCCAGTACCAAGGGCAAAGTTGCCCATACCACCAAACGCTATAGTGGCAGAGACACAGTCAGATGTTATGTCCAGTAATGCCCAAAATATGACACACATTTGGAAGACACACTGTGGTACTGCCTTGACCATCCCTAGATTGGTGAGTCACCCAAAGTGTAGTGGGACAGCATTGGAAGTTGTGGATCAGCTGATGGAGCATGGGCTTTGTAAGGTAAATAATAGTTCAAGACAACATCCAACCATGTGCCCTGCAGGCTAGCACCCTGGAGGTAGGAAGCGTGGAGTCAGGGATATGGATACCTTTCCCTGTCTGTCCGTTTTCCTTCCCAGCTGCATTTCCCACCAGCATGCAAACAAGCACAGAGGCAAGAAAACAAACAAGAAAGAAAATAGGCAAAGAAATAAAGAAACAAGTAAATACATGCATGGCTAATGCAAAGGAGAAAACTTGCTTTTCTGTTGGACAGTCAGGATCATAGTGACCCAAGCAGTCAATCATAGCTTCTCGCCAATATCCAATGGTGACCTTTGAAAAAAATGGGAAACCCAGTGTAGCCAAAGATGGTCCTGTGAATAATAGCTGATAAGTACTGCAGGAAACCTTGGCAGGCAACCAGAGAAGTTAGGTATCTGAGAACAAACGGGTAGGACAGTAAAGAAGTAAATACACACGCACAACTCCCATACCAAGTGAAGAACGTAAATCCTGCAGGGATTTACGAACTGCAGGGAAAGGTAGCCACAGGTGTCTATAGACACACCTGGGAAGACATATATAGTAAGCCACAGACGTGCAGGTTTAGGAAAAATGCTACACAGGAATACAAGTTTTTGTCTGTCATCTCTGGGAAAGACATGCCAAGAGGCTGAAGCAAAGTGTAAATGAACTACCAGAGCATTTAGAATCTTTCCGAAAAAGACCGTCAAGATAGGCAGCAAGTTCCAGGCCCAGCAACAGCAAACATGCTCAGTGCACCCTTTCCGGGTAATCTGGAAAGAATCCCAAAAACAGATGGGTAACACCCGAAACCCCTGGGAAAGAAGACAGCAGATATGATGCAGTGGGAACATGGCACTGGAATCAACTGGTCAGCTTAGTGAGAGGAAGGTTTGTGACATCTGCAAGAGTGGACACAGGACAGCAGCCGGGAGGCACACAGAATTACCACTACGCTATGGCACTACAGATCCGATGACTCCTAGGCCTCCGCAAGGATACAGTCTGACCCCAGCTTCTGTGGCTCAGTGGATTCACTGCCAGGCTGAAGAAAAGATTTAGTGGGTGGAGCCCCACCTCCCCCAGGGAGGCCTGTGTCTTACTTGCAGGGTCGAACCTTGTCGCGAGAGGTGGACAAGCAAGGCAACACAACTGTATCTGTTCCTGTGCTTCTCCCTGCCATCCCCTTGCTGCGAGACACAGAAAGCACAGTGTTTGAAGGGAATGCAGACTGCAAACACATGCATGATCTCCCTTTTCACCCCATGGAATGAGTAAAATACTCAGGAGTAACTTCCATGCTGATGCAGATATTTTGGGTAAGCTAATGATTCCTTGTGTGAGGCCACGGTAATTGTCAAGCAAGGAAACATGGACCCTGTGTTTCTGCATTATGATCCAGGCTCGCAGTCTATATACAGGGGTGTAGTTAGAGTCAACGAAAAGGCATGGAAAGGATTAGGCTGTGCAGCCATGACCAACACCCACAATAATGGAAGCACAGCCACAGCAAAAGCAAGGTGCCTGTGAACACATGAAAATGTGCCAGGTAATACTTTCCTGTTGGCATTCACAAGTGAACACTTGTCCCAGTCCTGTGTTCTGGAAGAAGCACCAACAGCAAAGGAAACAGTGATCCGCAAGTGCAACGTGCACCCTTTAGGAACCAGAAGGCTGCAGTGGGTAGACACTACAAAGCAACAGGAAGTAGTCCACGGTGCCTGCCGCCCGAGGCATGAGTGCGCAAAGCAGCCACAGCAAAACTGGTAAGTGCCTAGGCATAGATAACTGCAAAATAAGACATGGAAAGATCTGTGACGAACAGTGATTGGAAGCAGGAAACTGAAGTTAAGTACTTATCTTGGCTGCCTGTAGTAAGAAACCCAAAAATGGCCACGAACTGCCAGCAAACACATACAGAAAGAGAAAGTGTTCATTAGCAATGAGCAACCTAATATATCACTTATCTTTTAGGCCACGGAACCACTGCCGGTGCTTCGCAGTGTGGGTCACTGGCCTGAGCCCCAGTCAGCACGCCAGCCGACAGCAACAGTACCACTCCAAGTGAGGGTAAGGGCACATGCCTCAGTTAACAGCCAACCCCTGCCTGCAGCAGGCAAGGTACAGGCTCCTTTTTACTTGTCTATTCTTTTCATTTTTTTTTTAAGATTTTATTTATTATTTCCATGGAGAGAGGAAGGGAGAGAGGCAGAGAGGGAGAGAAACATCCATGTATGGCTGCCTTTCACCTGCCTCCAGCTATGGACCTGGCTGGAGACCTGGCTTGCAACCTGGTTATGTGTCCTGGCTGGGAATCGACCCAGCGACCTTTGGGTTCACAGGCTGGTGCCTTATCCACTGTGCTGCCAGCCAGGGCCACCTTTTTAACTTTTCATACTTTCCTAGTTTGGCAAACATAAGTAAAACAAACCTATTATGTGAAATGGCCCACTACCAGGCACAGTGTCCATTTTCCCAAATCAATTTGGAGAAAATCAGCAATATTCTGTGCCCAAGAGATAGGCCAGGCATAAGGTACAGTGACAAGTACAGTCAGGCACAAACACACAATGTTTTCCAGTGGAGAGATGACAAATTTGTGAGTCATAGTGCACCAGGGCTGCTAAAAATTTCTTCATTGAAAGCACTTAAGAATGACAGCAAGTACTGGGAATGTGGCTGTGTAGCTCCCCTATGCAGAGCCTGAGCAGGTGGCAAGGACCACGTAACACAAAGTCCATGGAGATGGCTATGGACCCATGTGGCAAGGCATGCTCAGTAAATGATAACATCTGTACTCATGGAGCACATGGAGGAACTCAGAGGTAACGACATTGCCCGTAACATGTCCGGAATCCCACCAGGGAAAGAATGCGGGCAAAGAGCCTGCAAGCACATCTGGACACCTAGAAAACAGGACTGCGAAATTCTCAGGACTGTTCCCTCCAAGTGCCACGAAGCACCATCCTTGGTCTCTTGGCCAGAAGTCTGGAAAGCAAAGGTAAGTCACTGTGAAGTGAAAACATGTAAAGGGTATGTGGCCCCCTTGCCAATAACACTCCAACCAGAAGTCATGGAAAACATGCCAGCGCCACCCACCAATTTCCTTCCTGACAAAGAAAATGCTGTAGCAGACGACGCCCACAGAAAGGCAACACCGAGCGACATAACAATAGTAACTGCGGTCACGTCCTGGGCAACAGACAATCCAGATACGCGCATCAGGAAGGGAGAGGAGTTCCATCAGTGTTGGATGAGTGGATTCAATGCCAGGCTGCAAAGGAAAAGGTTGGTGGTATGTGTGTAGGCCAGGCACATACATTCCTAGCCAATCAGTTCCTGGGAACAGGGCACGTGGTAGAAAAGCATTCCGTACAAGGGAAAGGAAGGAATCGATGGCAGGCAGTAATGGAATCATGAGGAAGCTGTTAAATGATCAATGTATCCAACACTGTGTCCCGCAACAGGGAATCATTTTTTGGCCATGAATGTGAGGAAGGGAGCACAGGTTTAGAGCAAACGCATGTCGGAGAAGCTCAGACAGCACTTTCAACAGCAGCCACTGGCTAGTGCACCTGGTATGTACATGGCAGCAATTGCATTTCACAGAGTAGACCCTGTTTCAGCAGAACACCATGAAAGATCCAAAATCACCATAACTGTTCATCATGTCCGTTCATGGGCAACATTGTGCATGTGTGGCCACAGAAGCTGCTCTTAGGAGGTTCTCTGGGGAACGGAGATGTGGCACAGGACACACTGCAAGGCACAGAAAATAAGCGAATTTATCAGAAAGTCATTGTGGCAAAGATACAGAGAAGCCCATGCAAGAGCATAACCTACATCAGGCTCTTGCAACAAGTAGATGCAAAATGTGTAGAAACACAGCTGTGGCATCTGGGATTTCCCTCCAGACAGGAAGTAACATGTCATTCTCAGAAATGCCACAAGGTGGCAGCACAGAGGCACTTGGCCCACAGGTGAGGGAGGGTCACAGGTGCAGAAAGATGGGCTGTGAAAGACATTCCAGAACCACGGTGAGGACCCCAGGCCTCACCACTAGGCCAGGCAGATGGAAAGCAGCAAATAACCTGCGTCACACCACAATGTGGAAGCACCTTAGTCTGTCTCCTGCCTCGAGGAGAATGAAGGCGCAATAAACTGGGAAAGGGCTTATGTAAGATGTCATAGCACAGCACTGGAACCCACAGTCCTAAAGAAAATCAGAAATAAGTCACAATGTTGGTGGAAAAGCAGTTGGTCTCAAATATGACAGTGCAAACCAGCACATGTCAGGCCATACTCAGCACTGAATGCTCACAGTGAGGAGCAAAGCAGGAAGTGTCCAAGCATTTCAACCACAGCAGGAAAACAAAATGCTGTAAGAACTGCAATCTGCCCAGGAACATTCCCACACACATGAATGAAAAGGCACGCAGTGATACAGATGACCGTTCCATGCGAAATGTTTCATCCAGGGGAGGGTTTCCTATGAGCACGGCCTGGACTCATTGTCTACAGGGTCTGAGACAGACAGTGTTTCCAATGGACTGCCACCCCTAGAGAAGTGTTAAGAAGAGAAGTGTAAGGCACTGTTACCGTTGCCCAAATAATTGGCACCTCCGCTACCTTTGTTGGCCAGGTTGCAGCACTAATAAAGCCAACCATAGAGTAAATGGAAAGAAACTGCAAGTAACTGCAAATTGGCAGCTAAAACTTCCCACTGGCTGATACTCATTAAATACAGTCCTAGGAAACCGCACTGGGAAACTGGGAGTCATAGTGGGATCTTGGCTGAAGCACCACTCAAGTGTGATAACACGTGGCAAAACTGAGAAAGAAACCAGGAACTTTAAATACACACCTGATGGGAAAAGAGGAAAGGCACATATCTTAGAGCTGTGAGTGGCAGAAATTCAAACAAAATCCAGAACCAGATGAAAACATCATGCCACATCATTCAGGAGCACATAGGCATGTTAGGGTAGGAGTTCCTGGCAACGTGTGGGGCATCACTGTGGTAATTCCTGTCCTAGCTGCTGCAGTAAACATTGACACATGAAAGAATGAAAATCTGCAGCGCTCAGGGAGCATCACCCACTGCAACAAAAATAACCCGCAACTGCATCCTTGGGGAGCATGGCGGATACGATGGGACACTGTCTGTGGTCAGCAGGATCTCTAGGCTGATAACCACTTGAAAGTGGGACAGCAGGGTTGGTCCCAGCAGAAGAGCAGAGCGCACTGGTCAAGGACGCAGCAGCAAGTGGTAACGGAAGCCTCATGGCTTTTGAGGGTGAACAGCTGTGGGGTTTGCAAAGGAGACCTGCCGTCTCCCAGAAGACTGGGTGACTCTGCCAGCCTCCACAGACGTGCAGCATGTGCAAAGGCACCGCTGGAACCACAGGGCAGACAACAGTGAGGAAGGACACAGCCTCAAAAGGGACAGGGAACAAGTGCATGGAAAAGGTGGGAATGCCAAGCCAACAGCATCGTTCCCACTCACGTCGCATCAGCTGTAGGTTCGGCACGGTTGTGGGTGCAGGTGGCCTTGAACCTTAGGAAACCAACCTGTGAGGCCCAAAACCAGGAACCATTCCAGGTACCAGTGGGGGAAGTTAGGGATGATAAGACTGCCAGCCTCACAGACACAAACCACATCATAATCAAGACAGACACACTCACACACATGACAGACACCACTGAGGGTGGCAAACAGTGAAGGGGGAAAGGGTAAGAGTAGGGCAAGAGAAAGGAAGGGAAACACATGGCAGCTACAGCGAAGGAAGCAAACTAACCCTGCAAGGTAACAAACAGGAACCAAACACTCAAACAGGGCAGAACGAGGACACAGGAACAGTAGGAAAAGCAAGGAGAAGGGTGGCAGTGGCAGCTACCAGTGTAAATGTGGCAGCATGGTCATCGCAGGGTTGACAGTAAGGGAAAGAGCAGAACAGCCCAGAAAACAGAAAACTGTCTCGAAGCTGCCCAAGGACAAACACAAAGCACTCCTGAAAGCACAGAGACCCTCACCTAGCAAACATAAAACAACCACAGCACGGCAGACAGAAGACACCCAAGGCACAGTGAAGCACGTACTCAGCAAAAGGAAGAGACACCTGCGAAGGGGCTCCTATGAAAATATCAGGCTATTTCTATATGAAAAAAAAAAGACTGGGACAGCATTAACAGACAATTCTCAAAGTAACCGTAAGCACGAACCACCTTGTGGGAGGACTCCACGAGCAAACGCATGATTTTGAATGGAAGGACATGTGGGGTGCTTCACTACCTCCTGTCATGTCTCTTTGTGTTGCAGACACTGGAAGTATCTGCAACCCACGTACAGTTACAGGACAGAGTAATCACAGACATGAATGGATCACGCAAACTTACAATGCACAGGATATAATGCACCCCAATGACATAGTGGGAAGTCAATGAAAGCATGGTAATCAGCGATGAATCAAGACACCTCTGCCATCTCAACAGGAATGAAGTATAACCATTTCAGAAGTAGCAGACCTCCTGAGGAACATGACTAGAGATCTAACAAATCACAGGAGACACAAACGGGAATCCATGGCCCCAGACAACCCACCTCACACCGCAACGTTTTAGCAGAAGTGCAATACCCAAGAGGAACATGTTGGGTGCTTCTCAGACAAGGTAAAAGCAGCAAAGGTCATCACCGCAAAGCCACTGCTACAGGATATGTTCACGAGATGTAGTTATGTGACATGGCCTAACAACGATGAATCATGAAGAGCCAGGAAAGCGACAGCTATGGACAAGAGAGCATGAAACTGCAGCAGGAACACACAGGCCATGGGAGACGGGAAAGCAGGAAAGTCCTAAGGAACTGCACCATAGCAGCACCATCCCTGCCAAGGAAAAGAACTTACTGTTGTCACTACCTCCTGTCGTGGCCTCGGCTCCTTGTATTGCATACACTGTAAGTATTTGCAACCCACATACAGTTACAGGACATAGTAATCACAGACATGAATAGATCACACAATAGCCTAAAATGCTGAGCTTGAAGTCAAGCATGCTACAAAGGGACATTTTTAAACTGTATAGGGATTGACAGAGTAGGTAGAAAGCCCTTCCATGGGGAAAGCATGACATGCAGTTGACAATAACCCTGAAATTCATCCTTGGGGAGGATGAAAAAAATTAGTGGGGCTAGAAAGCAATAAACACAGGACGTGAAAAACCTGTGAAGGGAATAGCAAGTCATTACCCAGGTATGCAGTGGAAAATGGAAGGAAGAAATTTTCCTTGCACTGTGAAACTCAGTTTAAGGGGGGTATCTTCCACTAGGCCAGCATCAGGGACCCTCCCAAATGGGCTCTAAATTCTGTGAGGAGGGTGCAGGCGGCATACCTCACAGTCTACAAGAAGGAGCAAGGATTGCACATGGGAAGAGTGGGACTTTCTGTCCCATCACCTGTGATCCCTCAGTAGGAGGATGGTTCCCCTGGGGATAAACCTGTCATTTCTGCATCCATGGAATGTAACATGAACACCCATTGGAAAGAGTACTAGGTCCTTAGACATCATGAGTGGGTCATATAAGTGTGTGTGTGTGTTACGATGGAACCAGAGAGATGACAATATCTTGTCATGCCTGGTCTGAGTCCCATGACAGGCATTGGGGTGCTCAGTCATAGCCACAATCACTGCCCTGAGTGTCCACAACATGTCCTACCTGAGGAAACAGCAGCCAGTCACATGGGCCATGCATCTCTGGGTGCTGCACCCATCTCTGGCTCTTCCAATGGAGAAAATGAACCTCTGCAGCAGGGAACTCAAGGAAATACACAAATCCCAAGTATCCCTTACGAGCCCAGAAGGTCACACACAAGTATCACAGGAAATAATGGTCCTCAGCAATGCAGTCAAATACAATTCAGCAAAGCTTAATACACACACAGAAACAGCAGTCATGAGCAGGAGAGCAAAAGCAAAGGCAGGCATACAGGAGGGGTGGCAATGTCACTGCAAGGTGGCCAGAGGCAACGTGGCAAAAGGTCCCAGAAAGACAACAGAGCTACGGGCACTCAGAGAATAAGCCCTTTTTTATTCAGGACATATGTAGGTGGTGGGATGGGATGGCAAAAGTTCCATTGGCATTAGGGGACAAAGGTGGTCCCAGGGGTCTTGTAGGGGACAGGACTACCTAAACCTAGGCACCTGAGGGTGTCTATATGTCCAAATCCTCGTCACACTGCAGACTCCACCTATGACAGCTGTTGGAAAACACATAAGTGGAGGGAGACCACTAGAGCAGCTTCAGGCAGGTACCCAAGGCTAGCAAAGGACTTACCATAAACATAACTTACCATCTGTTAAAATGGATAGAAACTGGAAACAGGCAGGTGACCACAGCCGTTGTCTGGGCTAAGGGAAGGGGCTGCAGAGAGATGTGCACAGTGGTCGCCTCACACAGCCACTCCAAACATGGCTAAGGGTTAAGGCAGACACACCACCCCCTTCCCCTTCCCACTCCCCGCTGTGGAGAGGTGAGCACCCTCCCATTTTCTCTTGGGAGGCGCATTATCAAGAGAATAACCCAACAGGTTCATGACCTAGGAACTTGTAGGTACAGAAGTCACATGGCATGATCACTTATGTGGTGATACCTTCCTTCACTCTTTTCAAAAAACACAGTAATCATACCATTTAGGATCATTTAGGACAGTCAGCGCAGCATGGAATTGGCATAGTGTTTTAGGGGAAAACAGGAATTTATAATAAGGGAGATGAATAATCTCCAAAATTTAGGTAGACAGCAAGCAGACCTAAGGGGAATAAACCCTTACCCCATTATATATATAACTTTAAAAAGATCAGAACTTTATAGGCTGGTGGTGATTCCAGTAAAATCTCCTAATTTGACAGACAAGCAGCAAAAAATGTATATAAGAAGCCCAATGAGTCTACAAATTCGTTGTATGAAACCCATGAGCTGTTTCAAGAAACCCATGAAATACCACAAAGCAAAAAGAAAAAGTGCTCTAGAATGTAGATCCTGGAAAGTTTGAGCAGCAAACAACATCCACGATGAATTGATATCACATCATCAAAAGTGATAAAACAATGTAGGTGTGTAGCGGACGGGAACATATGCTAGACAAAGTGTACCTGTTTCCATGGGGAGACGGGCATGCATGGCACATTGTTAGGCAACGAACCAACACATCACCACAGACACCTATGTAACTGCACAGAACCTCACCTTGTAGGTATACATAGGAAGAACATCATTTATCCATTTTCTGCAGTCATTCCAACTCCGTTCATTTCCTTTGTCATCAGCAAACAATTTGTTTGCTCCAGGGGAGTGAGTGAGGCCTTTGCTTTCATCGCGAGGTATCATGGACAAGTTCTGGACCCGATTTGAAGCTGTGCAGGCCAGGAGTCACATCCGCTGCTGCTAGGCCGGAAAAAGAAAAACAGCAATTAGTTACACAGCAAATGGAGAGAGTGGCAGAGATGTGGAGGCAGCAGTCACAGAAAGGGGAAAAGAGGAGTGAAGCAAGTGGAAGGAGAAGGGACAGGCAGGGAAGTCAGGTCAGATGTGTTGACCACAGACTGCAATCTTGGTCTGTCGTCTTGGAGAAGGAAGCCTGAGTGGAGAAGGTGCCACAGGACTGGGACCATGAGTGTCTTACAATGTGCCTGCCTGTCTCACTGCGTGGATGTTGTCTTGTGGCTGGTGGGGAAACCTAGTGTTCTGTCCTGGTCCACATCCCAGCTCATCCTGTCACGGGTGTCTTGAGGTGGCGAGCACCTTTAACTGCTCAACCCATGCCCGCATGTGTGTGGCACTTCTCAGGGGGACAGATCAAGAAAGAGCTGTGGCACACGGTGTTCAGAAGCAACAGGCTTGCTGTACATCACTAGGGTCATAAGAGATGCTGCAGGGCTCTTCACACTGTGCTGGCCGTGAACTGGAGGCAGAAAGGGCTAAGGCAGGTGTGGAGTGGGTCCAAGTGTGCTGCTTACAGGTAGGGCTCCCAGAGGCCGTCACACCTGTGTCTCTTTTGTGTCTCTTTTGTGCCCCACCCCCCGACTGCACAGCAGGCAGTAGGGCTCAGAGTACAGGGGGAGCAGCCCTCTGTCGCATATCCCCAGAAGAGCTACTGAGACCTTACAATGCTGGGAATTCCCTAGGAGGCCCCTGCTCATCTTAGGGATGAACCCCAGGCACCTCCATGAGGCCCCCACTCAGGCAGGGACACCCAACACTCAGGTTGGGTGGAGGGAGGAAGTGCCTCTTCCATCTTCGGAGCTTGGGCTGACCCAGACCACTGTCAAAGGTTTATGGCTCTCCCTCCCAATGCAGGGCAACTGCCTGTCTGATCTTCGGAACCCTGGCCGACCTGGAGCACTCATGTTCCATGTGTCTGGTTCTACCTCAAAACACAAGGCCAGTACATTTGAATGGCCCTAAAACCATAAGACAGTGTCTCATTCACAGCAAAGGCCACACAGTCAAGCATTCCTGGGAAGAACCTACTCACTGTGTTCCGCACAGCTGGAGACAGAGGATGGGATCCAAGTCAGGAACCTAGGTCACGCTGAAGGGCATGTTTTCTGGGGTTTCAACACCATGACCATGTTTCTGGAAGGTGAAAGACACAAGGAGACATTGGGCCCTTCAAGCCAGGAAAGGGAATGAAGCTGTGCGTGCACAGCAGACCTCTGAGAAAAAGTGGTGCCTGTGCTCTGAACCACATGCCAAACGTCACCTCCTTTCATTCACCACCGACATACTCAATGGCAACATGGTAGCGATCCTGTGGTTTTCACAGACACGTTTTCATACAGGAGAAAGATGGGAAAAAAGCACAGGATGGGAAACTTCCATGCGAGATGGCCCTGAGCACCACACCAACTTAGGAGCAGACCCACAATCCACGCAGATGCTCTGAACAGGGATGAAAGCAGCAGCCCTTCACGCCAGGGAAAAGCAGCCAACAGATACACTGAGACACAGCAGGCAGAGGCAACCACCAGTTAAAGCAGCAGAAATAAATGAATAACTATGGGAAACAATCACCAACTAGAGTAATTAAAGTAACCTAAGGAAATAAAAGG
>PVIW01017006.1:0-15150 GCA_004026585.1 Noctilio leporinus | reverse complement strand
TGGCCTATTCCTTGTATTCATACACTTGGTTCTGTTTTGCTTGTTGTTAGTTTTGCTCATTATTGTCCCGTAATGGGTGAGATCATATGATAACTGTCCTTCACTGACTGGCTTATTTCACTAAGCATAATACTCTCCAGTTCCATCCATGTTGTTGCAAAGGGTACAAGTTCCTTCTTTCTTTCTGCCATATAGAATTCCATTGTGTAAATGTACCAAAGTGTTTTGATCCAATCATCCACCGATGGGCACTTAGGCTGTTTCCAGCACCTGGCTATTGTAAGTAGTGCCGCTATGAACATAGGTGTGCATAGGTTCTTCTGAATTGGTGTTTCAGGATTCTTTGGGTATAGTCCAAGTAGTGGAATTGCTGGATCAAAAGGCAGTTCCATTTTTAGTTTTTTAAGGAAACCTCATACTGTTTTCCACAGTGGCTGCACCAGCCAGCATTCCCACCAACAGTGTATGAGGCTTCCCTTTGCCCCGCATCCTCGCCAACACTTGTTGTTTGTTGAAAAATATGGAACACTTCACGAATTTGTGTGTCATCCTTGCGCAGGGGCCATGCTAATCTTCTCTGTATCGTTCCAATTTTAGTATATGTGCTGCCGAAGTGAGCACCCTATGTGTCTGTTTTTATGCCAGTCCAATGCTGTTTTGATTACTATGATCTTATAGTATAGTTTGATATTAGGTAGTATGATTCCTACAACTTTGTTCTTCTTTCTCAGGATTACTGTTGCTATGTGGGGCCTTTTGTGGTTCCATATAAATTTCTGAAATATTTGTTCTAGTCATTCTAGTCATCGGAATCATATGTCACTGGAATCTTGATAGGAATTGTGATGTATAGATTGCTGTTGGTAGTTTGGACATTTTAATGATGTTAATTCTTCCTATTCATGAACATGGTGTTTACGTCTACTTATTTGTATTTTCTTCTTTTTTTCAGTGACTTATACTTTTTCCAAGTATAGTTCTTTTACATCCTTAGTTAGGTTATTCCTAGGTATTTTATACTGTTTGTAGCAGTTGTGACTGGGATTGTTTTTTGAATTTTCCTTTCTGATAGTTCATTATTGGCATATATGTAAAATTGCAACTGATATTTAGATATTAATTTTATATCCTGCTCCTTTGCTGAATTCATTTATCACTTCTAGTAGTTTCTCTGTGGAATCTTTGGGGCTGTGTACAGTATCATGTCATCTTCAAATAGTGAGTTTTACTTCTTCCTTTCCAATTTAGATTCTTTTATTTCTTCTTGTTTGATTGTTGTGGTTAGGGTTTCCAGTGTACATTAAATAAGAGGTGAAAGTAGAAATCCCTGTCTTGTTCCTAATCTTAAGGGGAATGCTTGTAGTTTTTATTCATTGAGTATGATACTGGTAGTGGGTTTGTCATATGTGGACTTTATTATGTTTAGTTATGTTCCCTCTATTCCCATTTTGCTGAGAGTTTTTATCATAAATGGGTTCTGGATTTTATCAACTGCTTTTTCTGTATCTATTGATTTGGTCTCATGGTATATATCACATATATCGACATGTGAATGTTGTAGCAACTTTGCATTCCTGAAATAAATCCCACTTGATCACGGTGTATAATCATTTTAATGCATTGATATGCTCAGTTTGCTAATATTTTGTTGAGGATTTTGGTGTTTATGTTCATAAGGGATATTGGCCTGTAATTTTTTTCTTCGTAGTGTCTTTATCTGGTTTAGGAATTAGAATAATGCTGGCCTTGTAAAATGAGTTTGGGAGCCTTCCTGCCTTTTGAAGTTTTTTCTTTTTCCTTCTTTAATGCCTCCTCTTGAATTTTATGAAATAATTTGAAAAGGAGAGGCGTTAGTTCTTCTCAAAATGTTTGGCAAAATTCTCCTGTGAAGCCATCTGGTCCAGGGCTTTTGTTTTTTGGGAGTTTTTAGATTACTGCTTCATTTCACTAGGAGTAATCTAATCTGTGTATTCAGATTCTCTTATTCTTCCTGATTTAGTTTTGAGAGATTATATTTTTCCAGGAATTTATCCTTTTTTGTCCAGGTTGTCAAATCTGTTGACTTGTAGTTTATAAGTTTCTTTGGAGTTGTTATTTCTCCTTGTTCATTTCTGACTTTATTTGGGCCCTTTCTCTTTTTTTTCTTGATTAATCTGATTAAGGATTTCTCAATCTTGGTTATTTTTTCAAAGAGCTAGTTTTTAGATTCATTGATCTCTTTGTATCATTTTTTATTTTATTTTTTTGAAGTTAAAAAATTAATTTTTATTGTTTTATTACATTTATCCCATCCCCCCCCCCCACTGCTCTCTCCTTCCCCACCCTTCCTAACCCCTCTCCCACAGTCAATCCCACATATCCATGTCCATGTCCATGGGTCATTTATACTAGTTCCTTGACTAAACTGTTCTATTTTGAATGGGAGCCTTGCTTGGTAGAGTAGTCTTGGTTGCAGGCCTTTGTTTTTCATTGCTTGGAATATTTTTTTGCCATTCCCTTCTGGTTTGTAGTGTATCTGTTGAGAAATCAGCTAATAACCCTATTGGAGTCTCCTTATATGTCATTAGCTGTTTCTCATTTGCTGCTTTTAGGATTCTCTCCTTGCCTTTGAAATTTGCCATTTTAATTATGATGTGTCTTGGAGTGGGTCTGTTTGGGTTCATCTTCATTAGGATCGTTTGTGCTTCCAGAACTTGAGTGATGTTTTTGCTAATCAAAGGGAAGCTTTCTGTCATTACTTTTTCAAGCCAGTTTTCTATCCCTAGCTTCTCATTTCCTTCTGGTATCCCTATGATATGGATATGCAGGACCATGTTGTCCTGCAGCTTTCTTAAAACCTCTTTATTCTTTTTCAGCCTTTTTTCATTTTGTTGCACTGTCTGGGAATTTTTTTTCACGTTGTCCTCCAATTTGCTGATCTGATCCTCTGCTTCCTCTAGCCTGCTTTTGATTCCTTCTACTGCATTCTTCAATTCAGAAATTGTATTCTTCATTTCCTCCTGGCGCTTATAGATAGTTTCTATGTCCTTTTTAATGCTGGTGTTGTTCTCAGTAAGTTCCTTGTAGCTTCCCTGAAGTTCTTTGTAGTTTCCCTGGAGTTGTTTGTAGTCCCCTTGGAGTTGTTTGTAATTCCCCTAGAGTTGTTTGTAGTTTTCTTTGAGGTTGTTGAGCTCATTGAGCATCTCTGTCATCATTATTTTGAATTCTATGTCTGATAGTTTGTTTCCTTCTATTTCATTTAGAAGTCTTTCTCAGGATTTATCCTTTTCTTTTGATGATGGACTGTTTCTTTTTCTTCCTATTTTAGTTGACCCTTTTTGTTTGTTTTTGCCTTTTAGATTAGTTTTTTTTTTTTGAGTTTTTGTCTTTGTGGTGTGACCTTCTGTTATGTAGAGATGCATTTTCTTTACTTTCTGGATTCAGCTCTGGTTATGTCAGATTATGTCCTGTCTGGGCCTAGTTAGCCTGTTTGAGCTAACCAGAGATCCACTGTCTTTGTCTGTGCCCTTCAGTTTATTTTTATTTTATTTATTTTTAAATTTAATTTTATTGTTGTTATATTACATTCATATAATTTCCCCCTTTCTGCTCTCCCCTTCCCTACCCTCCTTATCCAGTCCCCCACAGTTAATCCCATATGTTGCCCATGTCCGTGGGTCATCCGTGCTAGTTCCTTGACTAAACTGTTCCCTTTCTTTACCTCCTTCTCCCCTCTTCCCTCTCCCCCTCCCCTCTGCACACTGAAAGTCTATTCCTTGTATTCATGTCTCTGGTTCTGTTTTGTTCACTTGTTTGTTCATTAGTCTCCTGCATTAAGTGAGAACAGGTGGTATTTAATTTTTGCTGCCTGGCTTACTTCACTAAGCATGATACTGTCCAATTCCATCCATCCTATCACAAATGGTAGGAGTTCTCTCTTTTTTCTCCCACATAGAACTGTGCCCTTCAGTTTTTAATCCAATTAATTTATGATAAAATATCAGGCATTGGCTGGGCAGGACAGGTTGATTCAGTTGTAATCCAGTCAGTCCAATCAGTGGTCACCTTAGGCACTGCTGGGCAGGGCCAGTTAATTCAGTGTTTATTCCAATCAATCTGTGATCTGTTGTGTTGCTTAGGCACTACTGGGTGGGGCTGTGATGTCTCATCTGGTGGGTGCTGTTTCGAATAGAGTCCTCTGCCTACAGTGTAGGGAATGAGTGGGTGCTGGGACCCTGTCAGCTGCTCCCTCATTTCTCTCCTCAAAGCCACCTCTCCAAACTTTCCTTAAGTGTCTCTAGCCCACTCTGTCCTCCCTGTGCTAAAGCCCAGGGTAAGTGGGTACCAATGAATTTTCATTGGTGGTCACTTTAGTAATTCTCTTTCTCTTTCTCTTCCTCTCTCAGGCTAGCAAACCCCTCGGTTTTTTGCTTTTCACAGCTGGATGCTGTTTTACTCTTACCTGTGTTGCTGAAGGCTGGGAAGCCAAGCTGGGGGTTTAGAACCCACTTTTCTCAGGTGGAACCCTCTGCTCCAATCCCTTCAGCTGCTGCCCATGGGTGCTGAACCAGCCCTCTCACATCTCTGTACTTCCCACCAGTCACGTTGTGATGAAGCAGCCTTTTCCATTCTGTCCATGGTCATAAGGCTTCTCTCCAGCTGGTGTTCTGTTGGTTATTCCAGATGATTTCACCCCAATTAAGTTGTAATTCCAGATTGGTCCTGGGAGAAGATTGCTGTAGCTCCACTTACTCTTCTACCATCTTGGTCCCCCTATCGTATCAATTTTTAGACTCTTTATTTATTTCTGCTCTGATATTTATTATTTCTTTCCTTCGTTTGGCATTGTTTTTCTTTTTGAACTTTTTAAAATGTGAAGTTAGACTCCTTATTTGAGCTTTACTTTGTTTTTGAGATAGTCCTGTAATGCTTGAATTTCCCTCCTAGGATTGCTTTCCCAGTGTCCCTTGATCTTAAATTGTTGTGTGCTCATTTTCATTTGCTTCAAGCTATCTTTTGATTTCTTCCTTGATCTCTTTGTTCACCCATTCATTGTTTCATAACATCTTATTTAGTTTCTGTGTTTTTGCATATTTTTCAGTATTTTTTTTTGTGACTAAATGCTAGTTTCATAGCATGGTGGTGAAAGAAGTTGCTTGATATGTTCTCAACCTTCTTAAATTTATTGAGGTAGGGACTATGGAGAGATGGGACATTTTCATTTTTGAGTATCTGTGAGTGGTTGTTTTTTTTTTTTCTTTCCTTTTTCTTTGAAATGCCTGGGAAACCATATAAAAAATGGGCAGTAGGAAATTTTGGGCCTTCATTCTAATCATATTTTTGATTCTAGCATAGTATATTAGGAAAAATTACTTACTCTGCTTGTATTTGAGGATTTGATCATGTTTGAAAGTACATTGTGTTCACTTGCATTATGAATAGAGCAACCCTGTAATACATTGTCCCGACATGGTGCATTTCTGAGTGTGGAGGGGACAGCAGCTATAAATTTTTATTGTCCTGGGAAAACCACAACATATGGTCACCTTAATTATGAAGATCAGCTTGGATTATTCATCCTTAAGTCAGAAATTTGGATAGAACTGAGAAACCAGTTACCATGTTTTATATTCTCTGTATAATAGAAAATATCATAATAGAAATAGTGCTTATTACTATAGAAATATAGGAATAATGATATAATTAATGATAATAACAGGAATTTTTCTATTTAAAATATACATACATTTAGTTTTATAAGGTAAATCTCTACCAAGACTCACAAAAAAATAGAACTTTTGACAAAATAAAAAATGGCATTTTACTTTTACAACCTTAATAATATTCTGAAAACTATTAATGGATGGTTTGAAGATAAATAGTGACAGTGTTTATTTGTTAAGGACTAACATACGAAATAAGCTGCTTGTTTAAAATTACCTCAGATATTTATAAATCTCACTCAAATCTTTAATAATTAGTTTACTTTTATAAGATTGACATTTCTAATAAAATTATATCCCATGACCTAGAATTTTACTCAGTTAGCTTTATAAACCATAAAAGGAAAAAAATTAGTGCCTCATTTATTTTAAATTGTTTCATCCCTAGAAACAACTGAATACTTAAGACTTGCCCATAACTTAGAATATGGCAGAAAAGATTCACTGCACTACTTCCCAAACAATAGCCCTTAAATGGAGGTGGCTGACAGTGGCAAACATTACATATGACTGCATATTGATATGCCTTCTGGCACTAGATGATAGGGCCACTGAAGCCACATGTCTTCCTGTGCTGAGTTAGTTGAGAGTAATGGCCTGTGTATTCTCTTTTGGCCATTTATGGGTTAAGAAAGGTGGTCAAATTTCAAAGAGTTTTTACTTGGGTACTGGATATTTTTGTATTTCTATATTCTTGAGATTTTAGATAAGTTAGTTAAAATCAGTTTGATTCTTATGGGTCTTGCTTTTATGATTTGCTGAGGCTAGATCATTGCTCAGTCTAGGGCTAATTAATTGTTCCCTTTCTGAACACCCTACCCACTGCCCCATGATTTATGAGGTTCTTCAGTCTTGCTGTTGGGAGCAGGCACTACTCCTAGCCCTGTGTGAGCACCAGGGACTGTAACCTCTAATTTTTGTGTGAGTACTTTGTGTGAGTATTTTCTTCTTGAGTACTTTTTTTCACCTATAGGCACTGTGCTCAGCCCTCTCTTTTTCAGGATTACATCCTACACTTGAGCTGCGCTGGCATCTAGGACTCCCAGTTTCATCTTCTCTACTTAGGGAGTCCCTCTGGTTCTGCTTCAGTTCCTCTGTCTGTACTGCAGCCTGGAGGTGGTCAGCTCAGGCTAATGAAGTCTTACCTTGTCTGTTTCCTGTCTTGGAGATCACTGGCCTTTGTTGTTTTATGTTTAGTGTCTTAAAAACTAATTTTTACCTTTGTCCTTTCTTTCTTTTTTGGTTCAGATGGGAGGGTAAATCTGGTTCCTTGTTCTCCATCTTGGACAGAAGCAGCAGTCTTTGGACAGGGGTGTTTATTTTTCAGTCTTGATTCAGTATTGCCTATTTTTCTTATGAGCTATTCTGGCTCACAGACCAAGGGTGAGCTATCTGGGTTGCCTTGAAGTCCTTTCTTGCCTGTGTTGCATACTGAGATATAGACCTTCCTTAAGAACCAGCTCATTTAAGTCTTGCCTTTCCAGTCTTCTTGAGCCAGGGGTCCTTGTTTATACTTTTTTTGTGCATTTCATAGTGACAAGCACAAGAATACGCCCACAAACTGTTAGCAAATACTTATTGTTAGGAATACCTTTTTTAATATTTTAAGAATTACTGTGGAGTGTGTGTGTGTGTTTGGGATGGAGTAAGGGCGAAGTAGTGACTCTTGCCCATGGTCAGATGTGAACAAGACTACTTGCTGCTATAGCAGTCTCCCTCAGTCTGTTTTAGGTGGCCTTTTGTTTACCATGAGGTTGCTGGATCACAAGTTAGAATAAAACTTGACCTGAGCTTCCACATGAAAACTAGACGTTAACAATTTTGACAAATACCACAAGGTAAAGTCATTCTCCTCACTTAATAGACTTTTAAATAAAGCAGCAATGCACTTACTGCATCATCCCCAATGGAAATAAAGCCCCCATATGCACACACAAGCTCATTGGACACATGTCTAGTGTAACTTTCTATCTTAGTTTAAGGAGGTCAAGGTCTTACACTGGCTCTCATGGAAACTATTTTACCAATAGCTGTGCTGATGCTGAAGTGTTTCCTTTCTTCAGTGTATCTGAAGGTCTTTCATGTACAGACCTCCCTGCTTGCCACATTACATAAAGTAATGATTTCAGCAGAGACATCTGGCAAAGCTCTCTTGGTTTAACTGTCACTAGATCTCCCTCCAATGGGATTACCATTTTAATGCATTCTCTTTCTGCCTCTGCTGCCCGTCCCATAGGTTTTGGGCTGTTGTGTGTTCATTGTCATTTGTTTCAAGGAAGTTTTTTTTTTTTTTAAGTTCTTTTTTTTTTTAAATTTTATTGTTGTTGTATTACATACATCCCCTTTTTGCTCCCCTCTGTCCCCCTCCCCACCCACCCATTCCCCCCAAAGTCAATCCCACCTGTTGTCCATGTCCATGGTTCCTTTATACTAGGTTCTTGTCTAAGCTGCTCCCCTTTCTTACCTCTGCCTCCCCCCTCCCCCCAACCACTTTTCCCCTGACCACTGAAGGCCTATTCTCAAGGAAGTTTTTAATTTCATCTTTGATCTCATTGTTAACCCATTCATTACTTAAAAGCATGTTATTCAGTTTCCATGAGTTAGAGTATTTTTAGTTTTTTCCCTTGAGATTGGTTTGTAGTTTCAAGCCATTGTGATCTGAGAAGATGCTTGGTATGATTTCAGTTTTCCTGTATTTGTGGAGGCTTGTCTTGTGACCTACCATGTGGTCTATCTTAGAGAATGATCCATGTGCATTGAAAAGAATGTGTATTTTGCTTCTTTGGGGTAAAAGACTCTGTATATATCAGTTAGATCCATTTCCTCTAGAGTGTTGTTCAATGCCACAACATCTTTGGTGATTTTTTGTTTGGAAGATCTGTCCATTGTTGATAGTGGGGTATTAAAATCCCCTACTATTAGTGTGTTGTTGTGAAGTTTTCACTGATTGAATCCCCATATGAGATCTGTCCTGAAAGTATTGTCCATGCAAACTGTTTTAATTATATTGACATTAGCATTATACTTTTGGGACAGACCTCGTATGTTATGTCTGTTACTTCTTGCTACAGGGATAATTCTTTTACTTATTTCCCTTCTGCCAAATTCCTGGAACTATGTACCAATGTCTATTGTTTAGGCCTTTTAACAAGACACTTCTGGTTCCAGTGCCCAGGGTCATCTTAGATCTACTCTGCAGGTCTTATTGTCCTGAGATTCATGTTCAATCACAGCCTAAAAACCAGTGCTGACTTTGGACCATAGAGTGGGCCAGCTCAGACTCCATCTTCCCCTTATCTGCTGTCACTCCAATTCTGATCGTGGGTTTTGGCCTGTGTCTTGGGTATTACCTGAGTCCTGCCACAAACCTTTTTCTCCCCTTCCCCATTTCCCTATGGGGTGTGCAGATAGCAAACCCTGTCCCTGAGCTCAAATCCCAGGGGGACCTCCTTCAGGAAGAGTGCCTGCTGCCCCCAGACCACTCCCTTTACCTGGGGATCTGCTGGTTTGTCCACAGTACTATGCTAAGCTGGCCTTCCCATCTATCCCAGAAGTTGGGGAGCTACTCTGCACATTTGCTTACTTTCAGGGTGTGACTATTCCCAGACTCTCTGGTAATGTTCCCACTGTGCCTGGTCCTCTGCTGGGCTATAGCTGAGAAAAGTCAGAAGAAAAGACTAAATGAAACCAGGTTACCAAGCAGACGTTTTGGAACTTGTATTTTTGGTGTGAGAAGAGGTTGAAACTGTTGTTTAAAATTAGAATCTGGGATTTTCTGTGGATATAATCTATAAAGTGATGACTAATCAAAAGTTGGCAAAGCTGTGTTTGGTTTTTCCTCTAGTAACAAGTTATTTGGACTTTGAAAAATTTCTCAAAGTTTTGAAGATTAGTGTATCAGGTTCTAATTTACAGACTTTATGTTCTGTGGGAACAGTGGGGGTTCATTTTCCTCATTGCCTTTTTTCTTGGAGGGTTTTGGTGTCGAGTCACTGGTACACAGATATTCCAGGTATATTTGGAGTCTATTGTTGGCACTGACTCTTGTTTGGTATAGTTTATGTCATGTTTGAAACATAATTTGAGATTGGACCCATCTACTGTACTTGAAGTTTTTCTGCTAAGGAAAGGCCAATTCTGTCATATTATTGGTTTACTAGATTTTTGAAACTATTTTTGGGCTTTGACAGTCAATGAAACCCAGCACATTTTAATGACTTCTTCATTCATTTTTAAAACCGTGTGCTTTTTTGAGCAAATGTAATCCATGCGATTCTTTTAATTCAGTTCTTTTAAATGTTGGTTTAGCATTTGAATCCATTGATATCCCAGAAGAATTTCAATTTTTCCCATAAAAAGAAAAGGTTATAATGTTTCTCCACTTCCCAGAAAGGAGAAATAACATTTTAAGACTGAGAAAGGAACTTGAATTGTAAAATGTGTCTGGATTCTGATATGTGGACTTGGACTAGTTGGAGCAGTAGTCATGTCATCCTGGCTTCTCTACACAGAAGTCATCATTGCAGAGAGGGTTTATAAGATGCTCTGAAGGACAAATATTTAAATTTTTAGAAATTAGAAATTTGGAGCAAAGAGCTACCTTTGAGAACAACAGTAATCTGTTTATATTATTTCTAATAAAGACAGCCCCATCTACGGCCATACAATCCTGAATGTGGCTGATCTCATCTGATCTTGGAAGCTAAACAGGGTCAGGCCTAGTTAGTACTTGGATGGGAGAAAGCCCAAATATCTCAGACAGGTTAGATACTATTATATTCAATACCTTGTTAAACAAACTTGGTAATAGTTTATAATCTGTAGATTGTAGATTCTTTTGGATTATCCATATAGATAGTCAGGTCATCTGAGAATAGGGACAGTTTTACCTCTGGTATTGCAATCCCTATTATTCTATTTTCTTTTATTATCTTATTGCACTGTTTACTACATTAGTACCCTGGTACCCCCTTATCCAAGGGGGATAACGTTCCAGTGGATGCCTGAAACCATGGATAGTACTGAATCATAATATCCTATGTTTTTTCTTATTCACATGTGTACCTATGATGAAGTTTATTTTATCGAGTTGGCCAAAACATTTGTTTAGTTTTTTTTTTTCTGTAGAATAAAGGATACATTATTCATTTTTAGTGACTATTGCTTTGAATATTTTGAGTATGTCAGCTATCTCCTACATGGTGTTATGTTGATTGTTCTCATTAATTTGATGGGTATCAACTTCAACTGGTCTACCTGACCATGGAGCATTATCCAGCGAGAAAATCTACAGCATGAAATTTTGCGAACCACTTTTAACACATTTGATCAGTCTCAACGCCTTCTCCATGCCCTGTATACATCTTTCTTTGCATTTCAGTTGCATTTTTACCTTTCTTGAAATAATAACGCATAATATACCAAAAACGTTGGTTATTATCTTCTATCTCCAATATTAAAATGGCTACACAAAAATTCACCAATTTTGATAAGGTTTTAAAAAATTCACACTGATAATTAGAGCTGTCAAAATACAATTTAAAAATATTGTTTCAAATGACGTTAAAGACAACTAAGTGTGCCCTGGCTGGTAGCACAGTGGATAAGGTGCTGGCCTGCGAACCCAAAGGTCACAGGTTCGATTCCCCAGCCAGGGCACATAACAAGGTTGCAAACCAGGTCTCCTGTCAGGTCTGTGGCTGGAGGCAGGTGAAAAGCAACCATACATCGATGTCTCTCTCCCTCTCTGCCTCCTTCCCTTCCCCTCTTTCTAAAAATAATGAAATAAAATCTTAAAAAAAAAAAAAAAAAGACAACTAAGTGCTACTAGAACCATCTTACAGGAAAAAACTGAACAAACTTTTTGGCCAACATAATATAAATTATAGTAAGAGTTAATAACAATGTATAATAATAAAATAGAACAATAATAACAATATGCTGTAATAAAAGCTGTATGAAAGTGGCATCATTAAGTAAAATAATGGTTATAAGCACTATAGTACCATGACAGTCAATCTGAAAACTGTGATGGTTACTAAGTAACTAATAGGTACGTAGTGGTGTATCTAGTGTGTACTCATGCCCTGGGCAATACCCAGTGGGACAGTGATAGAATTCATCATAATACTCTGAATGGCATACAATTAAAAACTTATAAATTGTCCTGGCTGATGTTGCTCAGTGGATAGGCACCGGCCTGTGAACCCAAAGGTTGCTGGTTTAATTTCCCAGCCAGGGCACATAACCAGGTTGCAAGCCAGTTCTCCAGTCAGGTCCTTAGCTGGAGGCAGCGGAAGGCAACCATACATTTATGCTTCTCTCCCTTTCTTTCTCCCTCACTGCCCTTCTATCTGAAAATAATGAATAAAGTATTTTAAAAAAAACCTTACGAATTGTTCTATAATTTTTGGTTTAATATTTTTAGACTGCATTTACTGTGAATAACTGAAACTACAAAAAGGAAGACTACAATGCTGACCAGAAGTAGTAAGAGCAAACTCCCTAACCCCCCTAAGTCTTTTCCTAATATTTTTTAAAAATTTTATTGTTGTTGTATTACATCCATCCCCTTTTTGCTCCCCTCTCTCCCCCTCCCCACCCACCCATTCCCCCCAAAGTCAGTCCCACCTGTTTGTCCATGTCCATGGTTCCTTTATACTAGGTTCTTGTCTAAGCTGCTCCCCTTTCTTGCGTCTGCCTCCCCCTCCCCCCAAACCCTTTCCCCTTAACCACTGAAGGCCTATTTATTGTATTCATATATTTAGTTCTGTTTTGCTTGTTGTTAGTTTTGCTCATTATTGTCCCGTAATGGGTGAGATCATATGATATTTGTCCTTCACTGACTGGCTTATTTCACTAAGCATAATACTCTCCAGTTCCATCCATGTTGTTGCAAAGGGTACAAGTTCCTTCTTTCGTTCTGCTATATAGAATTCCATTGTGTAAATGTACCAAAGATTTTTGATCCAATCATCCACTGATGGGCACTTAGGCTGTTTCCAGCACTTGGCTATTGTAAAGAGTGCCGCTATGAACATAAGTGTACATAGGTTCTTATGAATTGGTGTTTCAGGATTCTTGGGTACAGTCCAAGTAGTGGAATTGCTGGATCAAAAGCAGTTCCATTTTTACTTTTTTAAGAAAACCCCATTTGAAGTATTTTTTCTATTTCTGTGAAGTCTGTCATTGGTATTTTAATTGGGATTGCATTGAATCTGTAGATTGCTTTGGGTAGTATGGACATTTTAATGATGTTAATTCTTCCCATCCATGAACATGGTATATGCTTCCATTTATTTGTGTCTTCCTTGATTTTTTTTTTTTTTTTCATTGTTCTGTAGTTTTCTGAGTACAGGTCTTTGACCTCCTTAGTTAAGTTGATTCCTAGGTACTTTATTTTTCTTGTTGCTATGGTAAATGGGATTTGTTTTTTCGCTTCTATTTCTGTTGTTTCATTAATGGTATACAAAAGTGCTTTTGATTTCCGGTTATTGACTTTCTACCCAGCTATTTTGCTAAATTTGCTTATTAGGTTGAGTAAGTTTTTGGTGGTGCCAATCGGGTTTTGTGTATACACTATCATATCATCTGCAAATAATGACAGTTTGACTTCCTCCTTTCCTATTTGGATACCTTTGATTCCTTTTTCTTCTCTGATGGCTATAGCTAGAACTTCCAAGAAATGTTGAATAGAAGTGGAGAAAGTGGACAGCCTTGTCTCATTCCTGATGTTAGGTGGAAAGCTTTCAGTTTTTGTCCATTAAGTATGATGTTGGCTTCAGGTTTCTCATAGATGGCGTTTATGATGTTGAGGTATGCTCCCTCTATTCCCATTTTGCTGAGGGTTTTGATCATAAATGGTTGCTGTACTTTATCAAATGCTTTTTCAGCATCTATTGATGTGATCATATGGTTTTTGTCTTTCAATTTGTTGATGTGGTGTATTACATTTATTGATTTACGAATGTTGTACCATCCTTGCATCCCTGGGATGAAGCCCACTTGATCATGGTGTATGATCTTTGTAATATACTGCTGAATCCGATTGGCCAATATTTTGTTCAGAATTTTAGCATCTATGTTCATCAGAGATATTGGCCTGTAGCTTTCTTTCTTAGCTGTATCTTGCCCTGGTTTTGGGATTAGAATAATATTGGCCTTATAGAACGAGTTTGGGAGTCTTCCCTCTTCCTGAATTTTTTGGTATAGTTTGAGGAGGATAGGAGTTAGTTGTTCTTTAAATGTTTGGTAAAATTCACCTGTGTAGCCACCTGGTCCAGGGCTTTTGTGCTTTGGGAGATTTTGGATTACTTCTTTAATTTCACTAGTTGTTATTGGCCTATTCAGGCTTTCTGCTTCTTCTGGGTTCAGTTTTGGTAGATTATACCTTTCCAGAAATGTGTCCATTTTATCCAGGTTGTCATATTTTTTGTCATAGAGTTGTTTGTAGTAATTTCTTACAATCTTCTGTATTTCTGAGGTATCAGTTGTGATTTTGCCTCTGTCAGTTCTGATTCTGTTTATTTGTGTCCTCTCTCTCTTTTTCTTGATGAGTCTGGATAAGGGCTTGTCAATTTTGTTTCTTTTTTCAAAGAACCAGCTCCTGGACGTGTTGATTCTTCGAATTGTAGTTTGAATCTCTGAGTTATTGAGTTCTGCTCTGATCTTGATGATTTCCTTCCTTCTACTTGCTCTGGGCTTTGTTTGTTGTTGCTCCTCTAGTTCTTGCAGCTTTGTGGTTAGGTCATTTTTATAAGCTTCTTGTAACCTTTTTGGAAGGCCTGTATTGCTATAAATTTCCCCCTGAGAACTGCCTTTGCTGTATCCCATAGGTTTTGGGCTGTTGTGTGTTCATTGTCATTTGTTTCCAGGAAATTTTTGATTTCCTCTTTGATCCCATTGTTGACCCCTTCATTGCTTAAAAGCATATTATTCAGTCTCCATGAGTTAGAGAATTTTTGGTTTTTTCCCTTGAGATTGGTTTTTAGTTTCAAGCCATTGTGATCTCAGAAGATGCTTTGTGTGATTTCAATTTTCCTGTATTTGTGGAGGCTTGTCTTGTGACATACCATGTGGTCTATCTTGGAGAATGATCCATGTGCATTTGAAAAGAATGTGTATTTTGCTTCTTTGGGGTAAAAGACTCTGTAGACATCAGTTAGGTCCATTTCCTGTAGAGTATTATTCAATGTGACAACATCTCTGGGGCTTTTTTGTTTGGAAGATCTGTCCATTGTTGATAGTGGAGTATTAAAATCCCCTACTATTAGTGTGTTGCTGTCTATGTCTTTCTTAAAGTCTTCCAAGATTTTCCTTATATATTTCGAAGCTCCTATGTTGGGTGCGTATATGTTTATCAGAGTTATTTCTTCTTGATGGATTGTTCCCTTAAGTATTATGAAATGTCCATCTTTGTCCCTTTTTATGTCCTTCATTGTAAAATCTA
>PVIW01017005.1:0-15151 GCA_004026585.1 Noctilio leporinus | reverse complement strand
TTGGGTAAACAATCTTTTTCCGCCAGCCAGCGGGTTCTCACCTTGCACTTGTGGACTCCAGGGGTCCCGGAATCCCTTCATCTCTGCAGAGGTCCCCTGCAGAGCGATTGGCTTTTCTTTAACTAGGTTTCTAAGCTTCCTCCTTTCCTAGTTTCAGTAATGCTAATAATACACATTAAGCTTTTGCTGGGGTTCCACAGTAGCACAGTGGATAAGGCGCTGGCCTAGGAACCCAAAGGTCACTGGTTCAATTCTCAGCCAGGGCACATAACCAGGTTGCAAGCCAGGTCTCCAGCCAGGTTCATTGCTGGAGGTAGGTGAAGAGTAACCTTACGTTGATGTTTCTCTCCCTCTCTGCCTCTCTCCTTTCCCCTCTCTCTGAAAATAATAAATAAAATCTTAAAAAACCAAACAAAAAAGAAGTAATTGTTTATTAACTTATTCATCCTTTCTCCCTCAAAACTCAAAAACAACTATTAAGCACACACTATGTATGTGGAGCAATGATAAACTCTGCGGATACAAAATGAGTAAAACAAGGCTCCTAACCACAGAGAGGTTGGGTAAATTTCATTAAAGCTCTAATTCTTCATTTTATCTGTGTCTAATCTACCCTGTTTGTATATGATTTTGTAGCCTTTCCCAGTAAAGAGATGGAGTCTATCTGACTTTGACTTTGAGGTACATCCTGTGACCTATGTGGGGTCATAGCATATGGTGGAAATAACAATGTGCTGATCTGAGACTAGGCCTTAAGTGGTCTTGCTATGTTTCCTTCTTGTCCTTTGCTATTGTTATGAAAAGTACACATTCAGGTTAGCCACTTGTTCCAGGGGAATGAGAGACACATGGAGCAGAACCATACTAGCTGAGGCTAATCTAAATCAGCTGACTCCTTTTAACTCACAAACATACAAGTAAGCCAAGCCAAGATCAATTGACTCCTTAGCCCACATTAGCCTGTTCCTAGATAACTTATGAAGCATTATTATGTCCATGGTTAGCTGTATAGAACTCTCAGGCAATCAGACATTTCGATACTATAGTGGGAAATTTTTAAAAAATATTTTTAATTTATTATTTTAGAGATCGGGGAAGGGAGCGAAGCAGAGAGGGACAGAAACATCAATGTATGGTTGCCTTTCACCTGCCTCCAGGTATGGACCTGGCTGGAGACCTGGCTTGCCACGTGGTTATGTGCCCTGACTGGGAATTGAATCAGCAACCTTTGGGTTCTCAGGTTGGTGCCTTATCCACTGTGCCATAGCCATGGCATATAGTGGGAAATTTTGATAGAGGGAAACAGGGAATGGTGAGGAGGTGGAAGTGAGCTATAAAATTGATTCTTGAATAATCAAGGGGTCAGTGATGCCTGACTACCATGCAGTCAACAATTTGTGTGTAATTATGTTGGCCCTCCACATATGCGGATTCCCAACTGTAGATCTAAAATGCATGTTAAGTACAAGAAAGACATGTAGCCCAGTGTGGGACTCAGAGAGGGGTCAAAGAGGAGACAAAACCTTCACTAAGTCCTGGATGATGAGTAGAACTTAGTGGAAGGGAATGGAGCTAGATTCATAGCTACGTTTTATTTGATATGTGCAATGTTTTAGAATTTTTAAATGAGTTGCCAACATTTTAAATGGGAATATTTGTTTTGCTTATTAAAATCCAGATTTCACCTTTTCTAGAAAACTTAGAAAACATGGTGACACTGGGCCTCCTTCCTTGCTTGGCAAAATGTTGTGTAGGTGAATAGTGGATGCCCCTTTAGAGAAGAGTCCTCTCTAGTTCATTATAATCCCTGGTCAACCCGATATTCTCACTTAGGAGATTACCTACTCTTGCAGACACCTGGGCCTTCACATTCTGGATTAGATCAGGTCTGTGTTGTTTCAAATTCACTAATTCCTGGTGGGTGGGTGGGGGGTCGGAGGGGAGTGGAAAGGGGATGGATGTAATACAACAACAATAAAATTAAATTTAAAAAATTCACTAATTCCTATCAATTGTGCTTTACCCCAAGACTATATTTTTTTATTTCCAAGATTTTGAACAAGTCTTTTAGTATGCATGTTCTTTTTCATCTCTATTTTTAATTAAAATTTAAATTTTGTGGTAAATGATTAACATGTGGATGTCAGAAGTAATAGGGAGGTCCTATGTACCCTTTATTCATATCTTTTCAATAATAACATCTTGCAAAATTATGATACAGTATTACAATCAAGATATTGATATTGATAAACTCACCCATCTGTTTTGTTTAGATTTCTCCAATTTTACTTGTACTCACTTATGTGGGTGTGTGTATTATTCATATATGTAAGTTTGTATATTTACCACATTATGACATACAGCATTTCTATTACCACAAAGATTCCTTGTGTTGCTTTTTATAGCAGTAGCTATTTTCCTCTCATTACCCCCTCTCTTCTTTCTTCTCATCCTTAACTCCCAGCAAACATTAGTCTGTTCTCCATTTCTATAATGAAAGCATACAATATGTATCCTTTGGAACTGAGATTTTTACTTAGTATAATTCCCTGGAGATTCATCCAAGTTGATATGTGTATCAATAGTTCATTTTTCTTTATCACAAGTACATTCTATGGTATGGATGTACCAGTCTGTTTAACTGTGCACTTGTTGAAGGACATCTGGGCTATTTTTAGCTTTGAAGAAAAGCTGTTATGAATAAAGCTGCTATGAACATTCATGTATAGATTTTTATATGAATATATATTTTCATTTTTCTGGGATGAGTGCCCAAGAGTACATTTTTTCTGGATCATATGCTAATTGCACATTTAGTTTTATAAGAAGCTATCAACATTTTTCCAGAATGAATATATCACTTCACATTCCCACCAGTAATGTGTGAGTGATCCAGTTTCTCCACATCATTACAGAGATTTGGTGCCCTTTTTTATATTTTAGCTGTTGATAGATTTTCAGTGGTATCTTATTGTGGTCTTGATTTATATTTCCCTGATAGCTCATGATTTTGAATCTCTTTTCATGTGCTTATTTGCCATTTGTATATCCTTTTGGTGAACTGTCTATTCTTAAAGGAGCAGGTGGTTTGATTTAGCTCCCGTAATCAAGCTAGCTAGATTCATTTCTTCCTACCTTCTTTAGCCCTAAAATCCATAATCCAGGCAGGGGAAGGCTACTTCCTTTTTGACAGCTTTCATGACAGACCCACCCTAGATCTTGGCTTCAAGCAGTAAACCTGGTTTGCCTCTTGTCTCAAAATACCTGTGCTGCAGTTACTCTAGCTAGAAAGTGCCAAACTATGCCTGGGAAAGTCCACACTAAAAACACTTCCTCCGTGTTCATCCAAGGTTCTCAGCACCTGTATCTTTGTTTTTTAACAGAACATGGATGTCAACTCAACTTCATGCTTATGTGTGTTTTGCAGGTTCTCGCCCTTAGGAGGTGGATAGCCAGGTGGAAGATGCTCTGAATGGAAGGCAAGAGTTAAACTGAGGGAATCTAGTGGACACTGTAGTTACCCTGCCCCAGAAGCATCCCTCAACCAAAGGGCAGTAAGACTTGTAGATTAAAACATTGCTTCTTCCTCCCTTCTCAGTACAAATTTGAAGCATGATTTGCACAGACTCTGAGATTCCCCAGAAGGACCAATGATTCTGCCATGTTTACATACCTAAAGATCCAATGTACTAATAATAATACAAAAGAAATTATTTTACCCCAAATGTTCACATCTATCATGTTTGTTTTAGCATTCATGATAGATGTGGCTTCTCTGACTTCCCCTATTTCTCTCTGCCTCAATGCTTTATTGTATATTTCCTAAAAAATAAGAAAATTACCTTTCATAGCCACAGTATGATGGTCAAAATCATCAGAAACTTAACATGAACACAATACTATTTGCTGATCAATGGATCTTATTCAGAATTTGTCAATAATATTTTCTACATCAAAAGAGAGATCACTTTCTGGTTCAGAAAATCCAGGATTTATATATTGCATTTAGCTGCCATGTATCTTTAGTTGCTAATCTGGAATAGTTTTTCTGTTTTGAATTTTTAAATAATTTTCCCTCAAGAATTTTTGTTTTCATTTTTTTTTAGAGAGAGAAGAAGGGAGAGAGAAAAATATCTGTGGGAGAGAGAAGCATTGATTGATTGCCTTCCACACATGACAGGACCAGGACCAGGACCAAACCTGCAAACTAGGCATGTGCTCTGACCAGGAATCAAACCCGCAACCTTTTGGTTATGGGATCATGCTCCAACCAACTGAGTCACACTGGCCAGGGCTGGAACAGTTTTTTGATCTTTCTTTGATCTTCATTGAAAACCTTGTTGTTGTTTTAGTATAGGTAAGTTATTTTGTAGAATGTTCATCAGTTTGGGTTTCTCTGATGTTCCTAATGATTAAATTTAGTTGATGTGCTTTTGTCATAAATACTCCCAGAAATGATATGTATCTTCCCAGTGAATCATATCTAGAGGGAGATGATACCCACTAGTTCCACAGTTGGTGTGTTAAGATCCATACCTTTTAAAATGGGAACTTATGAGGAAGTAAGATCTCTGTGTTTTATGTTCTTGAGTAGGGATTTACTCAGAGTGTGTGTCATTGCCTGATGGAATCAGATTTCCCTTCAGACATTTTTCTCATTTATATCATCCAATTAGATTACTTGTACTTTGATGGCAGGTCTACACACATGGAAGGCGATGGATATGTTCATGTATCAGGCCTCAGCTCTGGCCTCAGGTACTGTTTAGGATGAGAATTCTTTTTTTCTCTCCAGCCTCTTAAAATCAAACAAAGCTGGGAAATGAGGACAGGGGGTATGCCCCTCACAACCTGTTGTATCCAGCTGTGGTCTGGACATATCAGGCTCAAAAATCTTGTGGGATCTGTGCCCCTTCATGTAGGATTTTGCTTCTCTAACTACAGACTGTTATTAGAGCTGGTACATCACTGTGTTTCTTTCTTTCTTTCTTTTTTTCTTCCTCCTTCCTTTCTTTCTCAAGATTGTACTTATTTACTTTTTTAGAGAGGGGAATGGAGAAAGAGAAGGAGAGAAACATCAGTGTGTGAGAGATACAGCAGTTGGTTGCTTCTTGCATGCCCCCAGCATGCAAGGGACCCAGCCCACAACACAGGCATGCCCTGACTGGGGATTGAACCTACCTTTTGGTTCACAAACTGGTGCTCAATCCACTGAACCACACCAGCCAGGGCTGTGTTAATTGTTTTCTAATGTAGTGTTGCCCACACCACTCTTAGGAGAATATCATATGAATTTGGACAAGTTACTTAAACTCTGAAATCTCAGTTTCTCCATATGTAAAATGGTAATCCTAACACATACCTCCTAGTGCGATATGAGAACAAAATGATTTAATTAAAATAAAATGCATCAGGTTCCTGGAGCACGTAAATGCTCAATAAATACTATCTATTATTGTTACTAGTAATGACTAAAAAGAAGCCCACACTGGAAGTTAGGAAATCTGTTGGATTCCAACCCAACCTCTTCCTTGGCAAGTCTAATTTCTGACCTTAATTTCCATGCCTGTAACCTGAGGATAATCATGTCTCCCTTGGATACCTCACTGCACAGTTGGAAACATAAACTGAGTTACTGTGTGTGGAAACCACTTGCCTACCAATGGGTTATATAAATGTGAGTGGAGCCTGATATTCTATCTTCTTTACTAGCCTGGACTATATGTTCACAGGGAGAAGCTGGGATTATGTCATAGCAATGGTGCTGGAAATAATTGTTGATTCTAAGGCCCACTACGGAAACCACCGAAAACCCTCCTTTGCCCCTCCCTTGAGCCTGTCCCTATGTTTGGCTCTCAAATGGCTCTTAGGTTACCTTTGGTGCTCCCTGGCCTCTTGGTGGCCCATTGTGGCACTGTGGCCCTGCAAGCTCATTCTCCATTGGGTGGCTGCTAGATCATGGGAGCCTCTGAGTCCTGCACATCAGTCCTGAGCCTCTGACACTGCCCTGGTCAGTCTACTAACCCTGGGCTGGAGCAGAGCTCTCTCTTCATCTGTATAATTGATACCTTTAAGCTTTTTCACAATTTCTCCAGATCTCTTGTATCAGTTGTTCACAACCTTGACTGCATCTTGACTATAACTGAGGAACTTTAAAACCCATGGGGTAGAATCCAAATATAAATCTGTTTAAAGCTATTTCAATGATTAAAATTTGAGAATGACTACTGTAAACTATTTTTCTCCAAGTCAGAAATTTAAGTCTGTGGGATCTTGGAGCCAATCTGCTCACATGGACTTAGACCTCCCTCCATCCTGGATGCAGTTGAACTGTCTGGTTAGCCAGAGGAGCCATGGTAGAGGAGTGAGACAACACCTTCAAGGTCATTGCAAGGCAGTAATAACACATCAGTTTTTAGTAAGTTTTCATGCTACATGATTTTGACCATATGGCTTGACTTTAGAACCTTCTGTCTATAAAATTGCAGCTCTGCCACACAAAATAATTTCACTTACCCGGGCTGGTGGCACAATGGAAAAGGCACTGGCTTGCAAATCAAAGGTCACTGGTTTGATTCCCAGCCAGGGCAACATAACCAGGTTGCAAGCCAGGTCTCCAGCCAGGTCTGTAGCTGGAGGCAGGTGAAAGACAACCATACATTGATGTTTCTCTCCCTTTCTGCCTCTCTTCCTTCCCCTCTCTTTGAAAAATAATAAGTAAAATCTTTAAAAATAAAAATAATTTCACATTTCATTTAACCCCTTCCATGAGCCTATGAGATGGGGGCTCGTACAAAACTCACTTGTGTAACTGGAAAACAGGAACTTGAGTGTTGGTGAATAGTTCAACATAATTAATTGCTGAGCAGCATCATATCCAAATCTAGATCTTAGTCTTAGTAGTACAATTTATTACTCAACCACTCACATCTCCAACTTTTGTGATATTTTCCACAACTTCTAGTAAAAATTTGGCATGTGGTGGCTATGTATTGTGATTATTAAAAATTATTTGATCAAAATAGTTAATATTTAAAAAGCATTATGATTTTCACATGTTGTTTATTGATTTGTAGATGATTGCCATTCTGACCAGTGTGAGGTGGTATCTTATTGTGGTTTTAATTTACATCTCTCTGATGGCTAGTGATGTTGAGTATTCTTTTATATGCCTTTGTGCCCTTTGTACGTCCTCCTTAGAGAGGTGTCTGTACAGGTCCTTTACCCATTTTTCAATTGGGCTGTCTGTCACCCTGGTGTTTATACCTTTTGCAGCAACATGGATGGAACTTGAAAGTATTATGCTTAGTGAAATAAGCCAGTCAGTGAAAGACAAATACCATATGATTTCACCCATTTCAGGACACTGATGAACAAAACAAACAAACAAGCAAAACAGAACCAGATACATGAATATGAGGAATAGAATTTCAGTGGGCAGAGGGGAGGAGAAGGGGAGATGGGGGAGAAGGAGGCAAAGAAGGGGAGCAGTTTAGTCAAGGAACTAGCATGGAAGACCCATGAATGTGGACAACAAGTGAGATTGATTTTGGAGGAGAATGGGTGAATGGGGAAGGGGAGATGGGATAAATGTAATACAACAACAATAAAGTTAAATTAAAAAAATAAAAGCATTATGATTTTCAAAGAATATTCATATCCATTCTTTTTCTATTATAATGCTTACTAAGGAATTATAAGTAAATAAATGGACATATAGTTTTGAAGCAAGTTGGATGTTGGTACTCACATCCACTCAAATTCCCTGAACATTCAGGAGGACAGTTGCATGGACAGCCTGCATCTCTGGTCCAGTTAAGGGCCTGCCTTGATTTCTTACTCTCATGCTTGTTCTTCACAGCATCTGCTCCATGGCATCTCACAGAAGGGCTAAACCAATGCCCTAAATGGATGTTCAAAGAACACTTGGGTTTAATCTTGCCTCTGCCACTGACAACCAATGTAAAGTTTGGTAAGTAATTTCTCTGGGTTTCAATATCTGCATGTGAAAAAAGCAGAGAACTATATTGGGCTGGTGGTAAATACAAAACAAATATATGCATCTTTCCTTACCATGCATAAGGCAAACCCTAATTGTGCAACTTCTCCCCTGCTGTGTTTGGATGCAGTCTCAAAATCCTTCTGAATCAAGAATGCCAGGCAAGCATGACAAATTAACTGGAGTTAGCACTGAGGCTGAAACCAATCAGTCATTCTGATGGTAATTGGTTCCTGAGTTCCAGCTTTTAGTATTTTCTGTTCCTGGTTTTAGAAGGTCAGGATCATGTGGAGAATATCTTTCAAGTCATTATGATTCCAAAAGTGGAACTATCACCATAACTTGGGATGCCCAGGGCATTATTGGGGCTCAAAGATTTCTTTAAAGCAGTGGTTCCCAGATTTGGTTGCACATTAGAATCACCTTGGAAGCTTTTTTTTTTTTAATTTAAGATAGTGGTATATCATACATACAATAGAATATGCACATCTCAGGTATGCAGCTTGATGATTTTTATATTAAAAATTTAAACACTACCCTAACCAAGATATAGAACATTTTGAGCACCCCAGGAGACCTTACGTCTACTCCCATGAATACAATACCACAGAAGTAACCACTATTCTGTTTTCTATGACCACAGATCCATTTAATCTGACCTTCAATTATATAATGTGTATATGTCTTTTATGTCTGGCTTCTTTCCTCAATTAAATGATTTTTGAGATTTATGTTGTTGAGTGAATTGGTAGTATATTCACTTATATAGCAGATGAGTAGTCTATTGTATGAATATGCATACATGATTCATTTTCTCATTGCTGGATATTTTTGGGTTTGTACTATAATGAGGAAAGCTGTTCTAGACGTTCTGTACTTACCTTCTGGTGACATATGCTCTCACTTCTCTAAGAGTAGAGTAGACTGCTGGGTCTGAGGGGAAAAGTACAGTCCATTCTCATTTATAGATTCTGCATTGTGAATTTGCCTATTTGCTATTGCCTGCCCCCAATCAATATTCATGTGCTTTCCCATTCATTCACAGATACAGACAGAGCAATGGAAAATTTTAAAATTTGAGTTGCTTTAGTAGCTGAGGTCAAAAGGCTCTGCCTTCTTGTTGTAGCTCTTTACTGCAAACGACTTAATTTTCACTATATATTTAGAGCAATTTGCATACGATTTCTATATTTAAGTGGCCCAGAGCCTAATGCTAAAGTGCTGTCTATGTTTCTAAACTCAAGAGGATGTGATAAGCCTTGTGGAAAAATATGTGCATTGAATAAGTTTCTTTCAGGCCTGAGTAATAGAGTTCAATGCTAATGAATCAACAAGGTATAAAAAACAAAGTGTCTTTAAACAGAAACACATATAAAGTAAGATCAGGTATTAATTGGCTGATGAAAATAATGTGGCCAGAGGCTCATGCCAAGATAGCTCTATTAACTACGTCTTCACTTAATATTCTTGATAGGTTCTGACTTTAAGCAAAATAGCCTATAATGAAGCCAATTTACCATAGGCTAAAAGATATAAGTTCAGAAATCTCATCAACATTTTAATGAAATAGTGTTGAATGATATGAAGTTATTCAAAAACCTATTCTATTTCCCCTAGGAGCAAGAGTTTAGTTTTAATTAATTCAATGCTTGTGGCAACATTGTAGAACATAACTATCATGAATAATAAGAATTGATAGAATTTTCAACTTTAATAAATACTAACAGTTTGCTAAAGTCATTGTACCACCTGGGTAGCTCTTAAAACTCCCATTGGTCAAGGAATACACAAACCAGCTTAATTGTCATTTCTGGCAGGGAGATGCAGGACCACTGGTCTTAAAGCCAGTATTGATGATCACTTAAAGAAATACCAGGACAGAATACATGGCACTCACAACATGGAATACAGCCTGTATGTACAACTCTTTTTTTTTTTTTTCCTTTTAATTTTATTGTTGTTGTATTACATCCATCCCTTTTTTTCTCCCCTCTGTCCCCCTCCCCACCACCCTTTCCCCCCAAAGTCAATCCCACCTGTTGTCCATGTCCATGGTTCCTTTATACTAGGTTCTTGTCTAAGCTGCTCCCCTTCTTAATAGTTGTTTATTTCACTTGAATGTGTTCTTTTAATTCAGTGTTTCACTCTCTGTTATGCATGCATGGTTTGTGTATATAAAAACATACATCATGGGGAGAAAAGATGGCAACAGAGTAGAGAGCAATGCTGATAACCTTCTCGAGTACCAGAGCAGCTGGAGGATAGGATAGGGAGCATGGATGTCTGCAGGTCCCTAAGAATTGGAGTGGAGCAGCTCAAAAACAGTGTATAAGACAGGATAGAAGAAGAGTCTCACAATCAGCCAACTGGAAGGAAAGGAGCAACATACACAACCAATCCAGAATACAACCAGACAGCCCAAGTTAACAACATAAAGGCCACCCCAAGAGCAACAAGTGGAGAAAATCTAGGAGACTTCAATACTGAACTCCACAAATATCCTAATACAGAAGGGTGCTCAACAAAAGCAAGGAAGCAAAGCAGATTAATCAAAGAAAAACAAACAAGCAACAACAGACACCCAAAATGGGGGAAAAAATCAGTCCATCACCAAAAAAAAAAGGAAGAATCCCAGAAATATCACCAAATGAAACAGAGACACACAATATATCTGATATAGAATTCAAAAGAACGATGATGGAGAAGCTCAATGAGCTCAGCCAGCTCAAAGAAAACTATAAACAACTCCAGGGAAGTTACAAGGAATTTCCTGAGAGCTATTCCAGCATCAAAAAGGACTTAGAAACTGTCAGTAAGAGCCAGGAGGAAATGAAGAATACAATTTCTAAATTGCAGAATACAGTAGAAGGAATCAACAGTAGGTTAGAATCAACAAGTCCAGGAGCTGGTTCTTTGAAAAACTAAACAAAATTGACAAGCCTTTATCCAGATTCATCAAGAAAAAGAGAGAGAGAAGACTCAAATGAACAGAATCAGAACTGACAGAGGAGAAATCACAACTGATACTTCAGAAATAAAAAAAATTGCAAGAAGTTATTACAAAGAACTATATGATAAGAAATATGACAACCTGGATGAAATGGACACATTTCTGGAGATGTATAATCTACCAAAACTGAACCCAGAAGAAGCAGAAAGCCTGAATAGGTCAATGACAGCTAGTGAAATTGAAGAAGTAATCCAAAATCTCCCAAAGCACAAGAGCTACACAGGTGAATTTTACCAAACATTTAAAGAAGAACAAACTCCTATCTTTTTCAACCTATTCCAAAAAATACAGGAAGAGGGAAAACTCCCAAACTCTTTCTATGAGGCCAATATTATTCAATCCCAAAACCACGTCAAGATTCAACTAAGAAAGAAAACTCTAGGCCAATATCTCTGGTGAACATAGATGCTAATTCTCAACAAAATATTGACGAACCAGATTCAGCAGTACTTTACAAAGATCATACAGCATGATCAAGTGGGTTTAATCCCAGGGATGCAAGCATGGTACAACATTCATAAATCAATAAGTGTAATACACCACATCAACAAATTGAAAGACAAAAACCATATGATCATATCAATAGATGCTGAGAAAGCATTCAATAAAGTATCATCTTTTATTTCCTTTGCCCTTGGTGAAGTATCAGTAAACATATTTCTGCATAGGATATCAAAAAGTTTACTGCCTATATTTTTCTCTAGGATATTTATGGTGGCACTGCTTATGTTTAAATCCTTTATCCATCTTGAGTTTATTATGGTGTATGGTGTAAGTTGGTGGTCTATTTTTATCTTTTTGCATGTTGCTGTCCAGTTCTCCCAACACCACTTATTGAAGAAACAATTTTTACTCCATTTTATGATCCTTAAAGTATCATCAGCAACCACTGATGATAAAAACCCTCAGCAAAATGGGAATAGAACTTTTGCATACTTGCGTCAGAATAGGCAAGGCGATCAGAGTATGCTGAGAAACCAGGTCCAATGATGGCAGCAGCTATCCATGCTTACTTACATAGCTCCTGGGGAAGAGGTGTGGGCAAAAGTTCACATAAAAAATTTGATTCTCTTAGCTAGAGGCAGGTGAAAGGCAACAATACATTGGTGTCTCTCCCCGTCTCTGCCTCTCTCCCTTCCCCTACTTCTAAGAATAATAAATAAAATATTTTTAAAAAGTGGGAATAAAGGGAGCATACCTCAACATCATAAAGGCCATCTATGAGAAACCTGAAGCCAACATCATACTTTACAGACAAAAACGGAAAGCTTTTCTCCTAAGATTAGGAACAAGACAAGGCTGTCCACTTTCTCCACTTCTATTTAACATTGTCTAGGAAGTTCTAGCTATAGCCATCAGAGAAGGAAAAGGAATCAAAGGTATCCAAATTGGAAAGGAGGAAGTCAAACTCATTATTTGCACATGAAATGATAGTGTACATACAAAACCCGATAGGCTCCACCAAAAACTTACTCAACCTAATAAGCAAATTTAGCAAAATAGCTGGATATAAAGTCAATATCCAGAAACCAATAGCATTTTTGTATACCAATAATGAAACATCAGAAATTGAAGCAAGAAAACAAATCCCATTTACCATAGCAACAAGAAAAATAAAGTACCTAGGAATCAACTTAACTAAGGAGTTAAAAGACCTGTACTCAGAAAACTACAGAACAATGAAGAAAGAAATCAAGGAAGATACAAATAAATGGAAGCATGTACCATGTTCATGGATGGGAAGAATTAACATCATTAAAATGTCCATACTACCCAAAGCAATCTACATATTCAATGCAATCCCAATTAAAATACCAATGACAGACTTCACAAAAATAGAAAAATACTTCAAAAATTTATATGGAGCCAAAAACACCCATTTATAGCCACAGCAATCTTGAGAAAGAAGAACAAGGTAGGAGGAATCACAATACTGGATATTAAACAAGACTACAAGGCTACTGTCATCAAAACTATCTGGTACTGGCATAATAATAGACATATAGATCAATGAAACAGAATAGAGAGCCCAGAAATTAACCCTGAACTCTATGGTCAATTAATATTCAACAAAGGGGGAAGGATCATAAAATGGAATAAAAATGGTTTCTTCAACAAGTGGTGTTGAGAGAACTGGACTGCAACATGCAAAAAGATAAAAATAGACCACCAACTTACACCATACACCAAAATAAGCTCAAGATGGATATAGAACTTAAACATAAGCAGTGCTACCATAAATGTCCTAGAGAAAATTATAGGCAGTAAACTTATTGATATCCTATGCAGAAATATGTTTACTGATACTTCACCAAGGGCAAAGGAAATCAAAGAACAAATCAACAAATGGTGCTATATCAAATTGAAAAGTTTCTGTTCAGCTAAGGAAAACACCAGCAAAATTCAAAGGGAACCAACTGTATGGGAAAACATAGTTGCCAAAGATACCTCAGACAAGGGTTTGATCTCCAAAATACATAAAGAACTGATGTGACTCAACAACAGGGAGACAGACAGCCCAATCAAAATATGGGCAAAGGACCTGAACAGATAACTCACTGAGGAAGATATACAAAGGGCTCAGAGGCATATGAAAGAATGCTCAACATCACTAGTCATTAGAGATGCAAATTAAAACCACAATAAGATACCACCTCACACCTGTCAGAATGGCAATCATCAACAAATCAACATACAACAAATGTTGGTGAGGATGTGGGGCAAAGGAAACCCTGGTGCACTGTTGGTGGGAATGTAGGCTGGTGTAGCCACTATGGAAAACAGTATGGAGTTTCCTCAAAAAACTAAAAATGGAACTTCCTTTTAATCCGGCAATTCTACTACTAGGACTATGCCCACAGAATCCTGAAACACCAATGCATAAGAACCTATGCACCCCTATGTTCATAGCAGCACTATTTACAATAGCCAAGTGCTGGAAACAGCCTAAGTGCCCATCAGTGGATGATTGGATCAAAAAACTTTGGTACCTTTACACAATGGGTACCTTTGGTACAATGGTATTTGGGTTTGGTACCTTTACTACACAGCAGAAAGAAAGAAGGAATTCCTACCCTTTGCAACAACATGGATGAAATTAGAAAGTATTATACTTAGTGAAATAAGCCAGTCAGTGAAGGACAAATACCATATAATCTCACCCATTACAGGACAATAATGAACAAAACTAACAACAAGCAAAACAGAACCAGATATATCAATACAGTGAATAGGCCTTCAGTGGTTAGGGGAAAGGGGGTTGAGGGGAGAGGGGAGGGAGAGGCAAGGAACGGGAGCAGCTTAGACAAGAACCTAGTATGAAGGAACCATGGACATGAACAACAGGTGGTATTGACTTTGTGGGGGAATGGATGGGTGAGGAAGAGGATAGAGGGGAGTAAAAAGGGGATGGATATAATACAACAATAAAATTAAATAAAAAACAAAACAAAACAAAAAACCCAAAAAGTACATACATCACCGGGAAGCAACAGTCCGTTGCCTGAAAAATAAATGAAAAAGGTATCCTTATAGTAAGCTGCAACTCTCATGGTACTGGGCTTGATTATAAAGAGCGAGCAACCACTTAGCCAACAGAAATAAATAATAACTAACCAGGCACACATACATCTCTAAGCACTTGTGTTCTTGAGGACAGTAAAAGAGAAGAAGCCACATAGCAATCAGAAAAACTGCAATAGGAAACCAAGTGGAGGATTAACTTCTAAATGCAAAAGAACAACTTCTTGTCTGAAATACAAATATCTTTTTTTTTAAATTTTATTGTTGTTGTATTACATCCATCCCCTTTTTGCTCCCCTCTGTCCCACTCCCCACCTACCCACTCCCCGCAAAGTCAATCCCACCTGTTGTCCATGTCCATGGTTCCTTTATACTAGGTTCTTGTCTAAGCTGCTCCCCTTCCTTGCCTCTACTTCCCCCTCCTCCCTACCCTGTTCCCCTGACCACTGAAGGCCTATTCTTTGTATTCGTATACTTGGTTCTGTTTTGCTTGTTGTTAGTTTTGCTCATTATTGTCCTGTAATGGGTGAGATCATATGATATTTGTCCTTCACTGGCTGGCTTATTTCACTAAGCATAATACTCTCCAGTTCTATCCATGTTGTTGCAAAGGGTACAAG
>PVIW01017004.1:0-15153 GCA_004026585.1 Noctilio leporinus | reverse complement strand
CTTCCTTGACTCTGCCTCCCCCCTCCCCCCAATCCCCTTCCCCCTGACCACCGAAGGCCTATTCACTGTATTCATATATTTGGTTCTGTTTTGCTTGTTATTAGTTTTGTTCATTATTGTCTTGTAATGGGTGAGATCATATGGTATTTGTCCTTCACTGACTGGCTTATTTCACTAAGCACAATACTCTCCAGTTCCATCCATGTTGTTGCAAAGGGTAGGAGTTCCTTCTTTCTTTGTGCTGTATAGTATTCCATTGTGTAAATGTACCAAAGTTTTTTTGATCCAATCATCCACTGATGGGCACTTAGGCTGTTTCCAGCACTTGGCTATTGTAAATAGTGCTGCTGTGAACATAGGTGTACATAAGTTCCAGTTCGGAACTGCCTTTTGATCCAGCAATTCCACTACTTGGACTATACCCAAAGAATCCTGAAACACCAGTTCATAAGAACCTATGCACACCTCTGTTCATAGTGGCACTATTTACAATAGCCAAGTGCTGGAAACAGCCCAAGTGCCCATCAGTGGATGATTGGATCAAAAAACTTTGGTACATTTACACAATGGAATACTATACAGCACAAAGAAAGAAGGAACTCCTACCCTTTGCAACAACATGGATGGAACTGGAGAGTATTACGCTTAGTGAAATAAGCCAGTCAGTGAAGGACAAATACCATATGATATCACCCATTACAAGACAATAATGAACAAAACTAATAACAAGCAAAACAGAACCAAATATACATATGTTTAGTTTTTTAAGGAAACCCCATACTGTTTTCCACAGTGGCTGCACCAGCCTACATTCCCAACAACAGTGCACCAGGATTCCCTTTGCCCCACATCCTCGCCAATACTTGTTGTTTGTTGATTTGTTGATGATTGCCATTCTGACGGGTGTGAGGTGATATCTTATTGTGGCTTTAATTTGCATCTCTCTGATGACTAGCGATGTTGAGCATTCTTTCATATGCCTCTGGGCCCTTTGTATATCTTCCTCAGTGAGTTGTCTGTTCAGGTCCCTTGCCCATTTTTTAATTGGGTTGTCTGCCTCCCTGATGTTGAGTCACATTAGTTCTTTATACATTTTGGAGATCAAAAAATATGGAACGCTTCATGAATTTGCATGTCATCCTTGCTCAGGGACCATGCTAATCTTCTCTGTATCATTCCAATTTTTAGTATATGTGCTGCCGAAGCGAGCACTGAACAGTCCTTTGAGAAGAACTATATATAGAATTATATATAGTTTGGATTGGATTGAAAGAATACAATTTGCATGGTAACTTAGCATCATTGTGGACATTTGAGAGCCAAATTATAACCCTTTTTATAACTTCATCATGAAATTGAACAGTTCTACCCCCAAACTTGGGAACAATTTGATTTTTCTCTGATTTATTTCTCAATAAATTTATTCTTATATGTAAATACATAAACGTCATTATTTTTCTAATTGTTCAAAAAGTCTCCATTTGCTGCAATAATAGACTCGATTCAAGTTCAGAATCTTGAGCACGATTTAATTAACTTTTTTATCCATAGACATCATCAATGTTTTCAATCTTAGCTTTAACAACCTCTTTATTGGAATGAGGTTGTTTATTTAACTTCTCTCTCACAAACGGTGCATATATAATAGTCTAAAGGATTTGCATCTGGTGGACTAGTGGCCAGGTTTTCTTTGAATAGGATTCAGGAACATTGACATTGAGAAGCTTGTACCTTTTTGGCATTATGTGCTGGTGCACCATGTTGTTGGAAGAAAAAATGATGTCCATTTGCAACTTGCTTCATTTGTGGTACAACTACTTCTCTCAAAATGTCAAGATAAACATCCTGGATCTTCACTGATGATTTCCTGGATTCTGTGTACAGTATCTGGACTTGTGCTATCCTTGCATACCTTATGCATTTTCCTTGTTGGTGTGGTGACATCAGGATCAGCATTATATGCCTTCTTCATGTTGTAAACTGTACATAAAGGGATGTTATTGAAGTCCTCAATTTCCTTAGCAGTTGGCCCTTCACACAGTCCAGAAATTATGGTTGCTCTAACATCCTATTTCTTCAACGTGATAGTTGCTCTCGGAATTTAATACTTCATACTGAAACAATGATGTTAAATCATAGCTTTAGAAACATAGTTTTTACGGGGGAGGCAGAGGCAAAGAAGGGGAGCAGCTTAGACAAGAACCTAGTATAAAGGAACCATGGACATGGACAACAGGTGGGATTGACTTTGGGGGGAAAGGGTGGGTGGGGAGGGGGACAAAGGGGAGAAAAAAAGGGATGGATGTAATACAACAACAATAAAATTAAAAGAAAAAAAAAAGAAACATAGTTTTTTCAAAATAAGAAACACATAAAATAAGGAGGTGCAAAGTTACTGCCAATTGATTATGTGTGCCCTGTACAGCACACCTATGGCTGAAAGCCACCACATTTGGCAAAGTGACATTCATTGACCATATGGCTTATTAATCCTCTGTTGTGGTTCTTTAACTGTCCACCAATTTGAAATGTTCATGTCTCAAGAAGTGGTACAATTTATCTGATATTGGTGTACTACATACGTTTTTGCTTCTTGATATTAACTTCTCTATTAAAATCAGCCTTAGAAAGCTAGTTCCAGTTCACAGTGATCATTATCTTATGAGCACTTATTGGGGTTAACTGGCCAAAATTCATGAGCTAAAACAACATCTTCATCTCAATGTGTCACTTTTATAAAAAAGTCTCTGTTGCTCAGACTTGTTCTTATCCAAAAAGTGCAGCAAAGCAGCCTGGCTGGAGTTCAACACTTCCCTTTTCTCTCTCTTATCTCAGGGAATGGCCTAGTCCAAACCAAATACCTGGAAGCCATCCTGAGTCACCCCTTTCACTCATCTCACACCAAGTGTCTCAGCCAGCCTGCCAGGTCACCTGCCACTGCCCTGAATCTTATCTCAGCCACCATTTCCTCTTGTCTTGGGTCCTAGCAATTCTCTCCTCCCTGGTCTCCCTGCCTGTGCTCACCTTCCTACAATCTATTTTCCAGAGAGCAGCTTGGTAATTGTTTTTTAAATTATAAATCTTGTTATATCACTAAGCCTGCTTAAATCCTTTTAGTGACTTCCTATTCCACTTAGAATAAAATTGAAACCTCTCCCAAGGCCATAGGACCCCCATGGCCAACTCTGCCCCCTTCTCACCCTGATTGAGTCCTTCAAATGAATGAATCCATTTCCTAATACTGTAAGTTTTAATGGGATCACTTAACTGCTGGGCTTCATCTTCCTTGTCACCTCAATATAGCTAACAAAGCATTATATTTTCAAAGGGATAAATTCAAGAAGTACATATATGTGGTAGCCTATGGTACATGCTGTGGCCCACAGTCCATGCAGAGTGAGCATTGTTAACAGTATCCCTCCCTGTTTTCCAGAAAATCTTCAGAGGAACTGGACATGGACAAAGTGACAGCAGCAATGGTACTAACCAGCCTGTCCACCAGCCCTTTGGTTCGAAGTCCCCCTGTGCGACCGAATGGTGAGCAGAGGGGTGGGTGTAGGGGAAGTCTTTTTTTGTGAGGTCTCATAGGGGTCCCTGCCTATCAAATGAAATTAACAATTAATCTTGGCCATGATCAGGAAGCCAGGGGAAATATGGGAGAAATGGAGACTCCCATGCACCTTGTCCATCCCTCCATCCATTCTGTGCACATCACCTTGTCAAGATACCTACCTGCAGTATTTTTTCCCCTTATCCAAGTCAATGGAGATTGGTTTAATTATGTTATTTTCCTGGCATTTTTTTCTGTTCAGTCATAGAGATACTGGGATCAAAAAACTCTGAAGATTAAATATATTGAAAAAACATTATCCCAAACTGCTCAATTGAATGCAATTATTTAGACCTTTTGCTCAAAATATATTTATTAGGTACTATGCTAGATGGTTAGTGTACATCATTGAAAACAATATTCATACTCCCAGATAGTGTTCAATCTCTTGGGTGGGGTATGGGGGGTAGGAGGGAGACTCTCAATTATAGTCATACCAATGGCTAGCATTTACTGAGCACTTACTATGTGGCAAGTACTAGGTTTGCTTTATCTGGTGTAATTCTCATGATTCCATGATATGTTTTACATATAAGTAAACTGAGGCACATGAGGATTAATTGACTTGTAAATAGAAAAGCTGAAATTTTCTTCTATAGCTTCCTGATTCCATGTCTTGGTCATGACATAATGTGGTCTCATATAATTTACTATGAGAAATCATCAGGGCAGCAGGAGATGATGCTAGAGACCTGGCTAGGCATGTGGACATTAATCTGAGGCTGCAACAGAACTATTAAGTGATTGGCACTGAAAAATTAGAATTGGTTCTACAAACAAAAACAAAAAAGAACCAAAAATAAAACATGTGGGTGTTCTGATCCTTGGTGGTCACAGAGGGGACAGATAGGACATAACTGAGAAATGTAAGGAAGGTAGAATCAAAAGGACTCGGTGATGGACAAATAGGATAAAGGAGAGGGAGTAACAGGGTGACTTCTAGGCAGTGGATGTGCTTCAGCAAGGAGACCTGTTCCCTGAGATGGGAACAAAGGCAGAGGTCACATCTATTGGTGAGTGTTTGAGGCAAGAGCTGGGGTCACTGAAGGAGATAATAGGTACAGCTGGAAATATATTTAATGGGCAGGACTGAGGCTCATTCGGGCAGGAGATGGTATCTGGGGAGATCTGGGCTGCCCAGGTAGACTTGAAAGGCAGCATTTTGAAGGCATGAGAGTAAATGAAATCTCCTTGAGAGAGCCATATAGAGGTAGTGAGCAAAGACAAGGAAGGGACTGTGAGGGAAGGGGTGAGGCCCACCATCACTTAAGGGGTTGGCAGAGGACAAAGAATCCAGGGAGAGCCTGAGGATGGCCAAAGGTAGAGGAAAGCTAAGGGGGTGGTTTCATGGAAGCCAAGGGCAAAGTGTATTTCAAGCACAGACACCTGATGCTTTGGACGCTCATTCATGGAACATTCTGACTTCTGTATTAAGACAAAGGTCCCTGAAGATCTGGCCAGAGCATGCATGGTGGACCACCCTTGGGCAGAAGTCAGATTGCAGCTGACTGAAATGTAACACACTGAGACCACAGAACGAATGTTACCAGCAATGGAACATCATCTTTCAAAAGCCAGCCTAGTTAGTTATGAGACTGAGGCATGGTTCACACATAATTTGGTGGTAAGCATGAGGTGCAATAATAAATTTGTTAAAACATCCAGTGAATCCTCACCAAAACATATTCCATTCCAATTGAAGATGCAAAGAATGATCAAGATGCTGGGGGGTGGGGTGGGGGGGTCAAGTCATTACCACAAGTCAACAGTGCCTACTCCCTTGTCATGACCACCACCAGCGGGGGTGAGGCCACCTCATTATAGAGAGTGGATGAGATGATTGTGAAGGGAGCCTGACTGTTGCTGTAGAATGACAAGACCTTTCTTCTCAAGGCCCCTTTACAAGCATCCTAATTGCTCTGTGTGGCTCTGCCACCAAAAAAAGGATGCAGTTAAAGCAAAACTGAAGATACCCCCAAAACCAATCCTAGCAAAAAATAATTACTTAAAAATTGAAAAACTAATATAGAAAAAATCATAGGGCTTACAAACAAGTATTTACTTTGTCCCAAGCTGGGCCATCAAATGCAAATAAATAGTACATTTTCATTGCTCTATAAATAAGAAAGAAAGAAAGGAGAAAAAGAAAATGGAAAAGAAGAGAAAGAAGGAAGGAGGAAAGAAGGAAGGAAGGAAGGAAGATAAGGAATTGCGGGATTTCATGGGAGAAAGGGTATATTTTAATGTAACCATTACTTTTAACATGGTGTTCCTTCTGAATTGAGAATGGTTTAAATATTCCTTTTCACCTTGAAAATTAGGATGAAAGTTAGGATGAAAATTAACCTTTTGCTTCTTCAATGCAAACTTTTGTTAGATTAGCATAGTTATAAAGAAAGTAATCAGTGTTTATGACGACTTAAAAAATAACTACCCAACTAATAATCTCAAATGGTCTGCTCCCTCACTAAGTCTGCAACAAGCAGTAGCTTCTTGACAGGAGAAAGCTGCTCATGATAAAGAAGGCACTGGGTTTTTAAGAAATAAATATTATGTCCAGAATTATTGTATATCAGTAAATTTTTGAAAACTGTGGTGATCCTTTTTGTGCCTGAAAAGGATCATTTTGTGAGGAAGTGGGTCTGCAAAGAGGGTGAGATTTCCAACAGGGTCAGTCTGCCTTTTTGCCAAATACTTGTTTAATATAAGGAGACACTACTCTCTGAAAAGGAAAAATTACAAATTGGTTCAGACTTTTTTCTGAAAAATTCATTTCTATATCACATTGTCCTTCTCATTAAATAGTGTATCTTAAAGAAAATGTCATTCCCATGTGAGCAAATTAACTTTGGTCATTGGCATGAAGTAATGCAACCACACTGCTTTTCAAAATAAATTGTTGCTTTTCAAAATGAATTCAGTTCTTCATACCTAACATGATTACACAGCTAGCATCGCAAGCTTATTTTATTTTACAAATGTATATTGTGATCTATTTATAAGCCTCCTAAGCCTGCCAAAGAATTTGTCACACCAGGTAATATTACCTAAGGCCTTACATTAGGCTCCTCTAAAGGTTGAGTTGTATTCAATGGAACTTTCTTATTTATAAAAGGCCACTTGGGTCTGGTGAGTATATCTGTGTGAGATGCTAATTTGGTTTTTCTTGGTGCCAGAAAGCATGATCCTACAGAAATGATCATTTGATTGGGTTAGAGCCTCACTTAATGAGATGGGTAACTTTCTTCTGCTATTTCAGCTTAAAAATTTATTCCTGTAGCTGAATTTTTGCTTGACCATAGTTGAGGAATATGCTGGAAATCTATAATTAGGTGAAGGTAGTCAAGACATTGTTCTACTAATTCTACTCTATCCTGTGTCTTCACTTCATTACTAATGATGCAGATGTTAACAGCAATTTTTTAATGAAACATTTTGGGATTTTTTGCCCCCTTGTACTTATAGTTTAATATATTCAAAATGATGGAGAAATTATCCAAAAAGAAAGTAGAGTTTGTACAAAAGCTAATTGAAATCAAGCACTTACAAGGTAACAGATCTTCAGTGATTAAAAGAGCCTCCCCGAAGGCATTCTAATTGGGCAAAGATCTCTCCACATTAGCAAACATTTAATGTTTCCCCCACAAGTGGAAAGATAAAATTCAACAGCCATCTTATCAGTAATTATTAGCCATAAATTCTCTGATCTCAGCTTTGTTGGAAACAGAAGAGGATTACTACAATACAGGACCTCATGCACTAAAAGGACAAAGAAGGCCAACTGGTAGACCAGAGTTTGGGCCCAGATTCACATACTGGTTACATGGCAAGTCACTTCAATTCCTGGTGCCTCATGTCCTTTCTGTAAAACTGGCATGATAGTTGTTGCTCTGAGGGACAGATGTTGTGAGAATGAATGAGATTGGGTGAATGAACTTTGTGAAATGGAAAACACCAAATGTAAAACACTGTTATTTTTTATAATAAGGTCAATGGCTTTAGGACAATTTGGAAATTGCTATTTCTCTTAGATTCTTAAATCTTGGACTAACTTTTTTCATAAACCTTTTACAAAGATCACAGACCTGTGAAAAATTCCTTTTGAAAAAGTTAAAATAAGAGGTGAGGGAAGGGGGATAATATTGCAAACGATTCCCTCTTAGAAACACCATCAATAAATGCAGAGCTTCCCAAATTTAATGAGTGAGAACCACCTTTTTCTTTCTTGTTTTCGTATCATCTCTATTATCATTCTGAGGAACGGCTGTTGCACAAAACCACCCACATCAGAAAACTGTTAGAAAAACTTGTTATATGATTAAAATAACTCAGTATTTATAAAGAATAATGCAACATTTTTTTCGAGGTATGCATAGTGCACCCCCAGCTGTTGCACATTTCTGGGTGGGCTGCAGGTGCTTTGCATGGTTCAGGCTTGGAGCCCCCCTCCAGGTCCCCAGCCCCTGCACCGGCAGTGCGTGCATGCGCTTGCTGACGCTGTTTGTCTGGCTGGCAGAGGGCCTCAGCGGATCCTGGAAGGAGAGCGGCGCACCGTCCAGCAGCTGCGGCAGCGGCTACTGGAGCTGGAGTGCCCCCAGCGACCAGTCCAACCCGTCCACCCCGTCGCCGCCTCTGTCTGCTGACAGCGCCAAGCCCTTACGCAGCCCTGCGCCCGATGACGGCATCGACGAGGCAGAGGCCAGCAACCTGCTCTTCGATGAGCCCATCCCCAGGAAAAGAAAGGTTAGCCTCTGCTCCCCGCTACGGGTCTTGGACAGTCCAGAATAAATACAGGGTCCTGATCAGAGCCACTAAGTGTGGATACATGCCTTGCAAGCACATGTATCCCCACCCTCTCTGGTTTAAGTTGCTGCCTGGTGTCAGAGTCGACATAGGTGCTCCAGCTTTACAAGGGTTTGAAAACACAAATGTGGCTTGGTTTGGTACTTAACTCACTCTGTTCCTGGCACTTTCATTTTTTCACCTGTGAAATAAAACTAATATCCTTTTCTCTCTTCTGCTTCATAGAGCATATTGAAATAATGTTTCTCATCTTAATTTTAAAAAACTAGATGTGAAACATACATGAAAGCTGACGCATAAATAAATGTATGTAGAACTTGCAGACCAAAACTTGTATTTTACTAAACTAAAAGTGAAAAAGAAACTCTAATGAATTGATTGAATACACTGATTACACATTTATTTACTTCTCATAGCTGTCCTGTCCAATAAGTACCATTTTCCCAACTTGATATGAGGTGGTAGAGGATCAGGGCAATGAGAAGCTGAACTTGCCCTGCCCTGCTGTTTAGAAGACCCATACCCACCACTCACACCCAGGGCTGCCTGAACCTAAGTGTCCATATTCTTTTCATTCTCTTCATGTATGTTTAAATTATCAGGCCCAGTGACAATTTTTCAAAAGCATTCCTATGTCATAGAATAAAGCAATCTACTGCAACATCTAGAACACATTTTAACATTATTTTTTAAGTGGCTATGTCAACATGAAGCTGTTACTTTATATTTTGGTCTTTTAATGTATTGTTGGTGGCTTCATTATGAATGACTATTCACAAAAAAAACTCCAAAGCAAAACCCTGAAAACTGCAATGCAACCTTTTTTTTTTTTTTTTTTTTTAATTTGACTGATGTGTTTCTAAGAGGTAAACAAAGAGATGGCATTAATCCAACACCTCACTCCCTGCATCTCTGTTAGCATCATTCAGCATGTGTAACTGGAGAGTTTGCACAAACTCTCTATCCAGAGAACAGGGGATAAAGGAGGCTCCTGCCCTTCCTAGAGGCAATGCATGAAGATTACTCCCATGCACATCAGTCAATTGGGCAGGGGGCTCGACTTGGTTGGTGTTCTGTGGGTCCCCAAGAACACTGGTTCTTCACTTGACTAGTCCAAGAGAGAGGCTGGCACTTATATCAGTGGGAACCTTCAGGCAAAACAGTGGTGGGGACCTGAAGGGTCATCCTGTTGCTTCAGGCTGCGCAGGGGTCATCTGAGTGCATGGCCCCGCCAGTCATCAGATGTAGCTTCATTAATGAACTGGACAGAATATGGTGCATTGTACATGATCAGAGTATTGCTCCTTGGTGCTTTTGTTTCATTCGTACACTCATGTGTACTGTGCATAAGGGATTTCATACTGTGGCTCATGGGCAAAAAGCTCAGAAGCTTCTGTTCTGTGTCATAAAAAGATAACATAATCTATGGGAAAGGAAGGAGCTCTGATCAGAAATCAAAAAAGCCCCATTCTCAACTCAACTTTGCTCCTCTGATACTTAAGAAAATCATTTCCCTTCTTTGATCATCAACTTCTTTATCTATAACAAATAATATCAACCCTCTCTTAAGACAACCATGAAGATTCAAAGTAACCATAAATGAAAATCATTTATAAGCCCTGAAACCCCACCAACCTGAACATAGCAACATTGTAATAGATGTTTTAGGGCCCTTAATAAAGGAGGGGCAGCGTTCCCCAGATCTGATGGTGAAGCCATGATCCTGATTTACCTCCTGGTTATGGAAGATTTCGTCTCTCCTTCACGCCCCCTCTGTGGATACCTCACCCACCTCCTCTGTGGCCCAGGTTTTACTTATGTAAAAAGGAAGAGTGTGAGATGTCCCTAGCCATCTCTTACTATAGATAGAGAAGAAGAAACACTTACTGATAATAACTACTTTTGCATACTTAGTTACAGTTCACAAAATGAATTTAAATACAGCATTTCACTTAATCATCACAAAATCCTTGGCATATCCACATCCTCATTTTGCAAAAGAGGCTCACTGAGATTAGGTGACTTGCCTGAAGTCCTGTAGTTCTTAATGTGGCAGAGTAAGATCAGCTCAACTGAAATTGCAAAGAAGAAAGTCAAGGTAAATTAATTCAAAGCATCCACATTTGCCTCTGCCTACAAAGGAGACTCACATATGGAGAAGATAATAGGAGGCAGCATCAGCCAGCATTACCTGGCAGGGTAGGGGATGAGAACAAAAGGCTGGGAAAGAAATGATGGCAGCAAGGGGAACTACAGGCTGTCTGCAGCGAGCGGTCTGACTTCCTATGTGAGGAACCCAACACTCAAGATGCCCCTCAGCCAAGATAGGCAGGAATGTGAGAAGGGGAATGAAAAAGGCTTTTTCCCAGCTCTGGAAATCAGCTATCCGACTGCATCCAGCCCAGTTCTAGTAGAATTTTTCCTCCGGAGTTTCAGATTAACTAAAGGGACTAATCTGGTAGTGTGAGCAGGATGCTGGGGCTGTGGGAAGGTGCAGTCCCTGTCATGACCACAGAGGATACAGTGACCCTACAGCTAGCCACTCCAGGAGTTTGGAAGAAAAATTCTATGGGTGAATCACAGGGGATCTCCAGAAACATCAAGACATGCTGATGACTAATTATTAATATGCTTTTTTTCCACCTCAGATTCTGGATTTGCCCATTCCTTAAAAGAATCAAACAGTTTATGCTTGGGATTTAGCACCCTCACTCCAATATTTATGTGACTTGAAGCAAGTAATTTACCTTCTCTAAGCCTCTGTTTCCTCATCTATAAAATACAGGTCATGACAGCACCAGAAAGATGGGGTTGCTGTGAGAGTTCTATGAGCAGCAAGTACTGGCTGCTCATCTTTTGCATTGACAACTGACTGAATGGAAATGTGAGAAGTGTGAGTGTGGAGAGAAGGGGGTGCTTGCCTCCATCCTCCAGTGTGACCCCATCTTGACCATTTCAGTACTTCTTGGGCCCCTCAGCCCCCTTGGCTTTATTTCAAGTTAATGGAGAGTCCAGTCCACAATCCAGCGAGGGGTGAGGGCAGCAGTGACAGTGGCAGAAACTGAAGCCATAAGAGGACACCCAGCTCAGGACTCCACCTTTCAGAACATGGGCAGCAGCTCAGAGACACCCATGGAACTCCAGGCTTCATCATTTTCACTTCTTTCACAGGTGTCTGCACCATGGACCACTTTACCCATGGACCTGGGAGATCCTCAAGTCACAGGAAAATGTGCTACATTAACATAACAATTGTTCAGGAGTAAACAGTGAACTAATCACTGTCTCAGCCTTTCAGTTCCAGAAAGAGGTGGCTCACTCTGGATTGCAAATGACTGTTCTGAAAAGCCAGCACACCTAAGACCCTCATGCACTCGCCCTCATCTCAGTGCTGCCTTCATTCCTAATAAGCCTGACAGCACTGTAGAATAATAACCTGCCACCCCAGCAGTATATGGGATCAGCATCTGGAGGACTTCAGAAGTCACCTAGCCCAGGGTCAGCTTCTCCACATTATAGGATTATTTGATCATGTCCACAAAAGGACAGCTGTCCCCAAAGATGAGCGGCACTCTTAGAATCCACTGATTGAGAAAACATAAAATCACTGCAAATGATATTAATTCAGGGATGCTTTTGTTGACAGAAGTAATTTAAAATCAACTTTATTTAGGCATAAGTTTCCACACAATAAAATGAACCTATTTTAAGTATATAGTGAATTTGATGTACTGACCATTTGTGTACTGACCATTCAAATCCAGGCCAGCACTGCTGGTGACCCTCTCCAGTCAGATGCTCCTTGTACTCTGCAAACAGGCCACCACTGAGCTGATGATAGATGAAGTTTGCATGTTTTGGCACTAAATGGAGTAATATGTAATGCACCTTTGGGTGTACAAAATTCCAAGAGCTACTAACAAGAACTCCCTTGCGTTGCTGATGGGAATGTAAAATGATGCAACTACCTTGTAAAACAGTTTGTCAGTTTCTTATAAAGTTAAATCTACACTTACCATCTGACCCCAAAATTAATTTCACTCCTAGAGTGTTTACCTAAGAGGTAAGAAAACCTGTGTCCACAGAAGAACTTGTAGACAAATGTTCACAGCAGTTTCATTCATTATCATCCCAAACTGGGAAAACCCAAATTCCATAAATAGGGAAATGGATAAACAAACTGTGACACATTCCTTCAATGGAATACCACTGCACGATGGATGGGAACAAACCACCAGTACACAAAACAATGGGTGGCTCTGGCTGGTGTCACAGTGGATAAGACACCAAACCTGCGAACCCAAAGGTCACTGGTTCAATTACCATCCAGAGCAACATAATGAGGTTGCAAGCCAGGTCTCCAGCCAGGTCTGTAGCTGGAGACAGGTGAAAGGCAACCATATATTGATGTTTCTCTCCCTCTCTGCCTCTCCCCCTTCCCCTCTCTCTGAAAAATAAGCATTTTTTTAAATTTAATAAATTAAAAAAGCAATGGGTGAAGCTCAAAATCATTATGCTGAGGTAAAGAAGCCAGATACCATTTATGAATTTTTTAATTTTATTTATTACCACAACACCTTTAAACAGTCCATGTAGGTGAGAGAGATTTCATCAGTGTGTGGTATACATTTGAATTCACCCATCACTTTTATTAACCTCACACACTTCACAGATCCAAAATATTCATTTTATTCAGTCTTCCTGTTTCACAAATAAAGAAATAAAAGCCCCAAAGTGGTGAGTTGGCTTGTATTAAGGTCTCTTTCCCAATGAGGGAAGGGACTAGAACCCCTGTCAGCTTCTAGGCAGTTAGGATTTTTTAAATACCTCTGTTCACTTCTCAGTCTTTTGGAACCTGCTGAGAGTCTGAGTGGACCTTCTGGTCCTGAGGTGGGTAGTTGGAGCATCTGCCAAGCATGTGAGTTCCTCCCCCATGAGGCCAGCTGAGGACCACGTGCAATGCAGCAAACCCAGCTCTGCAGCATAATCAAATGTTCCCTTCCTTTAAGGACCCTGGTTCTCTTGGTGGGCTTGAGTGTGTGAGCCTCCACCACCAACACACACACCTACATATATATGCACACACCTACACATATACACACAAGCTAATCGCTATGTAAGACATACCTAAGGATCTCAGTTGCCTCAAAAAAGGCAACTTGATATCAACCCCAGTCTGCTATGTGGTAAACTGGACAGTCAAATGAGTTCTGGCATACAGGTTTAATTTTAATTGGACTTATCCCAAGGCATGAGTATAATACTTCAAAATGCAGCCATGTCTCCCTGCTTAGAATTGAAGGTGACCTTCAGCAGTCATCTTGTTAGTCTTGTGTATTAATTTGGGTTCTGTCAGGAAAGTAGAAGCCACTTCATAAATCCTAAGGTGGCAAAAATTCACACCAGTGCCAAGGCTTTCTGTGGGAGAGACAATGTGGGCATCGTGGGCCAGGACTTCAGTCTCTAGCCCCAAGGCACTTGGTGTCAGAGACAGTCCAAAGCTTCTGCAAAGGTGGGGAGCCTCCAGGCAGCTGTGTCCTGCTGTCCTGAGCCACAGCACTGAAGCTGGGTGATTCTGCTGAGCCTGCCTGGACCTACACATTGGGTATGCATCTGCTTGTAGCTGCTGGGAGCAGTGGCTGCCCCTGGCATGGCTGTGAGTATCAGATCAGGCATACATGAGGAAGACCTCAGCAGCACAGGGTGAGCCCAGCGACAGCCGCCTCCCCTCCAAGACCTTCATCCTTGTGAACTTATGTCAAGCTACCAGGAGAAGCCAGGGTTGAATTGCAGATAGTCACACCTAGATTTGGCAGCTGAGACTCTGCCATCAGCTGCACTCAGTTTGGCTTCCTGGGATGGGCTTGGGTCCCTGCTCAAGTCCTTGTTGTTTACTTATCTGTTTTCTCCTGTCTCCTCCTCTGACAGCAATAGCGAGTTGGCTGTTTGTAGACAAGGACTGGCTTTCATTAGACGTAATTAGGAGACTTTGACAAGTACTTCACTGCCATTTAAGGGGTCTCCTGGCTTGACACAGAACATCAACAGAGAAGACCCTTGATTTCATCAAAATTGAGCTAATCATGCATGCATTACAGGGTGACTTCCATTTTTAGAGAACTAATTTTAAAAAATTAAAAGGATAATATTTACACTTGAAAATTAATGTCAAAATAAGATACCCCTCCCCAATGTTTTCACCATGCAAGAATACATGTTTATTTGCATTATATACATCTCCCCCCAAAAAGATCAAGGTGTTCATATTCTTATTTTTTTAATTTTATTGATGTTGTATTACATCCATCCCCTTTGTGCTCCCCTCTGTCCCCCTCCCCACTCATCCATTCCCCCCAAAGTCAATCTCGCCTGTTCTGCATGTCCATATTTCCTTTATACTAGGTTCTTGTCTAAGCTGCTCCCCTTTCTTGCCCCTGCCTACCCCCTCACCCCAATCCCCTTCCCCCGACCACTGAAGGCCTATTCATTGTATTCATACATTTGGTTCTGTTTTGCTTGTTGTTAGTTTTGCTCATTATTATCCCATAATGGGTGAGATCATATGATATTTGTCCTTCACTGACTGGCTTATTTCACTAAGCATAATACTCTCCAGTTCCATCCATGTTGTTGCAAAGGGTACAAGTTCCTTCTTTCTTTCTGCTATATAGAATTCCATTGTGTAAATGTACCAAAGATTTTTGATCCAATCATCCACTGATGGGCACTTAGGCTGTTTC
>PVIW01017003.1:0-15155 GCA_004026585.1 Noctilio leporinus | reverse complement strand
TCAGCAAATCAACAAACAACAAGTGTTGGCGAGGATGCGGGGCAAAGGGAACCCTCATACACTGTTGGTGGGAATGCAGGCTGGTGCAGCCACTGTGGAAAACAGTATGGGGTTTCCTTAAAAATCTAAAAATGGAACTGCCTTTTGATCCAGCAATTCCACTACTTGGACTATACCCAAAGAATCCTGAAACACCAATCCATAAGAACCTATGCACACCTATGTTCATAGCGGCACTATTTACAATAGCCAAGTGCTGGAAACAGCCTAAGTGCCTATCAGTGGATGATTGGAACAAAAAACTTTGGTACATTTACACAATGGAATTCTACATAGCAGAAAGAAAGAAGGAACTTGTACCCTTTGCAACAACATGGATGGAACTGGAGAATATTATGCTTAGTGAAATAAGCCAGTCAGTGAAGGACAAATATCATATGATCTCTCCCATTATGGGACAATAATGAGCAAAACTAACAACAAGCAAAACAGAACCAAATATATGAATACAATTAATAGGCCTTCAGTGGTCAGGAGGAAAGGGTTTGGGGGGAGGGGGGAAGCAGAGGCAAGAAAGGGGAGCAGCTCAGGCAAGAACCTGGTAGAAAGGAACCATGGACATATACAATAGGTGGGATTGACTTCGGAGGGAATGGGTGGGTGGGGAGGGGGACAGAGGGGAGCAAAAAGGGGATGGATGTAATACAACAACAATAAAATTAAAAAATAAAAATAAATAAAAAAAAGAATAGTCACAGATCAATGAAACAGAATAAAGATCCCAGAAATAAACTCAGGTTCTAGGGTTAATTAATAATTGACAAAGGGGGGCAGGAGAATAAAATGAAGTAAAAATAGCATCTTCAGCAAATGGTGTTTGGAGAACTGGACAGGGACATGGAAAAAAATGAAACTAAACCACCAATTTACACCATAAACCATAATAAATTTGAGATGGATAAATGAATTAAGCTGTGTCACTATAAAAGTCCTAGGTGAAAAGATAGGTATTAAAATTTCAGATATTCCATGCAGCAACCTTTTAACTGATCCATCTCCTAGGGCAAGGAAAAATAAAGGAACAAGTAAACAAATAGGACTACTCTTATGTGTCAATATATTTTTAATACTTATATTAAAAATATAAAAATATGTGTCTGAATATGTATTTTGGTCAAAGCATATAGAATTTGAATATATCATCAAATTGTAAATTAAACAAGTACACAAAATATTTCAAATTTTTCAAAAATTTATTTTTTATGAAAAGTATGAATAGTTATACATTAAAATAAAATATAAGATATATATTGTTCATTAGCTAAAGCTAAAATACCTTAATTAACTTTTTGAAAACAAATCAATTTTATTTTATATTTTAAAAATATTTATTTTTTAGGAAGAAGGGAAGGGAGGGAGAAAAAGACAGAGAGAAACATTGATCTGAGATGGTTGATATGAGATGCCTGGCACCCAGGTACATGCCCTGACTTTTCTGGACAACTAAGAAAATTTTGATTATGAAATTATTAGTATTTTGATAAAATTAAGGTTAGAAAATTTATGTAGGAAAAATAGATTTGATTTATGAATATTTTTATTTTATTACTCAAATAGAACCCTTCAACAGAATACACAGACACGCCCACTAGTATTTAAACTCAGTTGTCTTTGATATTGTGCTTTTATTAATACAAATTCATGGTTATTATATATTAAATTTTGTCATTATAAAAGCAGTTTTGTGAAACAACTTATAATATTCAAATATTTGGATATATGAAATACAGGGTTCCATCTCCACCTCTTCCTTAGCCCCTCCCAACTTAAGAGTGGAACTTTGGCTAAGCTGCATGTCCACTGGGATTCCATAGTCACTCTCTTCACCACTAAACTAAGACTTTACCTTTGGAACCCTAGGACAATTCCTAACACATTGGTAGGAGCTAAGTAATTGGTTAAATTAATACGTAAATAAAACAAGGCAGCACTGTCTAGGACCATGAATTCTCACGCCTAATTGCCCAGGTAGGAATCCTGGCTCTGATTTTCTTCTTGGCCCCTCGGTTTCCTCATCTATAAAATAGAAATAAGAGTATTATTATTAGCTTGTTATTAGAATTGAAGTAATAAATGAAATAATAAATGACTTAATAGTTGCAAAGAGAACTGCACATTTTTAGCGAAATAAATGCCAAGTAAAGTCATCTTAACACCTTCAGTTTCTCTAAAAATTTTAATTTTTCTTAAATTGTCATAAAAATATTTCAAAGGAAAAAAGAGTTATGAATCTCAGCAACAAAACAATAGAAGTTTTTTTATAAGCAATAAGTAAAAAACAATTTTATTGGTAACTGTGATTAAAAGCAATAAGCTTAAATATTAGCCATTAGAAATGTAGCATGCTCCTAAGTGACCTTAGATATTGCAGTATTTTATGAGTGCTATTATACTTATTCTATGTTAAAGAAAATATGTGAGAATTAAGAGTATCTTCCTGGTTCTTGGGGGAGGAAAAATAAAGCAGATTTGTGGAAATAAACAGAAAATGTCTACCAGAATTCTCATGGGAGGGTAGCAAGACTTACACAGAAAATAGACCAATTTTTATTATTAGCTTCCAAAATCTACCATTTCCTAAACTTCACAATGGATCAAGTCCATTTAAAGAAGCATTACCAGCAAGAGATGACAGACTGGAGTTAGGCAAATTAGAAGGAGGGAAAACAGATTATGAGAAAGCAGCCCCACTGCATCTCATTTTCTCATGTGAAAACTGGAAATAATTTTTTGAGATAAGAGTAATTTTTGAAGAATATTCTAGAGATCAGCAGTGTCTGCATTCAGTACAGGCTTGTTCAATATGTTGAGCAGAAATATTTGTCTTTTAAAAGAGATATTTCCAGGAGAAAAAAAAAGTTTACTTACATTTAGGTAAGAACTTGGGTACAGAAAACTTTAAGAACCCATTTGAGAGATCTTGCAAAGAAATTCCCCAAATCCACTGGAAGTTCTTCATAATTTTCTAGCTTACTGGGATGGAAATACGCTTCCTTCCCTGAACACTCTCAACTTGATTGAGGAAACAACCTACCTCTTACCTGCAGTTTCCATTTGTAAACATCTTTCTCCATTTGTATCCTGATGCTTTAAGATCTGTTGTATTTCCCTTGAAGACCTCATGAGTGGACAACTCTGGAAAAACAGATTTAGAGAACAAATACCTGCTCAGTCCAACCTGTTTCAGGGGACATTTCAGAAGTAACTTTAAAAATCAATTTTAATAATGCCCACAATTCACTCTGTGGTATAATATTTTAAAACTCAGTTTTAGTATTTTATTTAGATCTTCTGAATGAATATACAGATTAACTAAAAGTGTAGCAATCTCACTCCTTTCCACTGTTTCTTATTGACTGCCCAAGTGCAATTATATCAGCTAAAGTGTCAGTGTGGAAAAAGATGATTTGGACATTTAATTAACAAAGCAACTGAAAGATGATACTCTGCTAAAATGAACTCTGAGCCAGTGCCTTTGTAGAACATTAAAGTCACCACAGCACTGTTTGCTTAATTCTTGAACACATAAGGCATTCATAAGAACCGATTCTGTTGGTAAGAGCTAGACTCTTATCTAGCAAAGATTTAAAAGCTGGTAAGTAATCACACTGAGCTCCGCATTTGGTTGAGTGTGCCCCAGGAGATGTATCGGCTAAAAGGTTGCTGTGTGGAATATCTGAAATTTTAATGCCTATCTTTTCCTCTAGGACTTTTATGGTGGCACAGCTTAATTCTTTTATCCATCTCAAATTTATTCTGGTTTACGGTATAAATTGGTGGTCTACTATGTTCTTTAATTTAGAAATTCTATTCTTCATTTCCTCCTGGCTCTTACTAGTTTCTGTATCCTTTTTAATGCTGGTGTAGTTCTCGGTAAGTTCCTTGTAGCTTTCCTGGAGTTCTTCCTAATTCCCCTGAAGCTGTTTGTAGTTTTCTTTGAGTTGGTTGAGCTCATTGAACTTCTCTACCATCATTATTTTGAGTTCCATGTCTGGTAGTGTGCTTGCCTCTATTTCACTTTGTACCCTTTCTGGGGCTTCCTTTTTCTCTTTTGATAAGGATGTTTCTTTGTCTCCCCATTTTATGGGAATCTTGTTTGTTTTTTGCCTTCTCAGATTGGTCTGCTTTGACTTCCTGTCTTCATGGTATGGCCTTCTGTGCTATAGTGGTGCACTTTCTTCACTTCCTAGATCTGCACCTGGTGACTTCAGCAGTGTCGCAGTTTGGGCTTAGTCAGCTTGCTGGAGCCAGCGAGAGATCCAATGTCTTTGTGTATGTCCTTCAGTTTTTAACCCAATTAATTTGTGATTAATTGTCAGATGTAGGCACCGTTGGGCAGGACAGATTAATTTAATTGTAATCCAATCAATCTGTGATCGGCGGTCAGGCTTAAGTACTATTTGGCAGGGCAAATTAATTCCTCTGGGCAAGGCTATCCATTCTCCTCAGGTTACCACCAGTTGGAGAAGAGTGGTCTGCCTACTGTATGGGGATGGGTCAGCACTAGGACCTCCTTGGCTGCTACCGCATTTCTCTTCTCAAAGTCACTGCCCCAATCTCTCTTTAAGCATCTCTAGCCTACTCTGCCCTCCTTCTGCTGGAGACCAGAGTTAAGTGAGTGCCAGTGTTTTTTCATGCTTGGACCTGAAGAACTCCATCTCTCCGGGATAGAAGGAGTATCTCTCAATCAGTCAACTGGAGGGAAAGGAGCAACACACACAACAAATCCAAAATACAACCAGACAGCCCAAGTTAATGACATAAAGGCCACCCCAAGAGCAACAAGCTGAGGAAATCTAGAAGACTGCAACACTGAACTCCACCAATCTCCTAACACCGAAGGGTGCTCCATGAAGGCAAAGAATCAAAGCACATCAATCCAGGACAAAAACAAGCAACAATAGACACCCAAAATGGGGAAAAAAGAATCAACCTATCAACAAAAGGGAAGGAGGAATCCCCAGAAAGATCACTAAGTGAAATAGAGGCAAAAGGATTATCAGATATGGAATTCAAAATAATGATGATAGAGAAGCTCAACAAGCTCACCCAGCTCAAAGAAAAATACAAACAACTCCAGGGGACTACAAAGAACTCCAGGGAAGCTACAAGGAACTTATTGAGAGCTACAGCAACATTAAAAAGGACTTAGAGACTATTAGCAAGAGCCAGGAAAAAATGAAGAATACAATTTCCGAATGAAGAATACAGTAGAAGGGATCAATAGTAGGCCTGAGGAAGCAGAGGATCGAATCAGCAAGCTGGAGGACAACCTAGAAAATATTCCAAGACAGTGCAACAGAATGAAAAAAGGCTGTACAAGAATGAAGAGATTTTAAGAGAGCTGCAAGACAACATGAAATGCAATAAATCCATATCATAGGAATGCCAGAAGGAAAAGAGAAACAAGGAATGGAAAACCTGTTCAAAAAAGTAATGAGAGAAAATTTCCCTAACAAGATGAGTGAAAACATTACTCAAGTTCAGGAAGCACAGAGGATCCCAATGAAGATGAATCCAAACAGACCCACTTCAAGACACATTATAATTAAAATGGCTAACTTCAAAGACAAAGAGAGAATCCTGAAAGCATCAAGAGAGAAACAGCAAATAACATATAAGAGGTCTCCGATAAGGTTATCAAATAATTATTCAACAGAAACAATACAAGCCAGAAGGGAATGGTAAAAATATTTCAAGGAATGGGAAAAAAGGCCTGCAACCAAAAATACTCTACCCAGCAAGGATCTCATTCTTTTTCACACACAAAAGAAGACTAAAAGAATATATCTCTACCAAACCAGCATTGCAAGAAATGCTAAATGATCCACTTTAAAAAAATGAAGGAGAGAGAGACAGAGAAGAACACAGGTACAAAGTGGGAAAATGGCAATAAATAAGTATCAATCAATAATAACCTTAAATGTAAATGGATTAAATGCACCAATCAAAAGACATAGGGTAGCCGAATGGATAAGACAACATGACCCACATATATGCTGTCTTCAACAGACCCACCTCAGAACAAAAGATCAACACAGATTGAAAGTGAAGGAATGAAAAAATATATATCAAAGAAATTGACATTAAAAAAAGGCTGGAGTAGCAATATTTATTTCAGACAAAATAGACTTTACAATGAAGGCCATAAAAAGAGATAAAGAAGGATATTTCATAATATTTAAGGGAACAATCCATCGAGAAGAAATAACTCTGGTAAACAGGTATGCACCCAACGTAGGAGCCCCGAAATATATAAGGAAAGTCTTGGAGGACTTCAGGAAGGATATAGACAGCAACACACTGATAGTAGGGAATTTTAATACCCCACTATCAACAATGGACAGATTTTCCAAACAAAATATCACCAAGGATGTTGTGGCATTGAACAACACTCTAAAGGAAATGGACCTAACTGATATATACAGAACATTTCACCCAAAGGAGCAAAATACACATTCTATTCAAATGCACATAGAACATTCTCTCAGATAGACCACATTGTGGGTCACAAGACAAGCCTCCACACATACAGGAAAACTGAAATCATACAAAGTATATTCTCAGATCACAATGGCTTGAAACTAGAAACCAATCTCAAGGGAAAAAAACAAAAATACTCTAACTCATGGAGACTGAACAACATACTTTTAAGTAATGAATGGGTTAACAATGAGATCAAAGATGAAATCAAAAGGTTTCTGTAAACAAATTACAACCAGATTGGTCCTGGGAGGAGATTGGTGTAGCTTCACTTACTCTCCTCGCTTTGGTTCTCCTATTTTTTTCTTAGTATAAATTTTATGTAAGGTTATGCATATTTTTAAGCTTTTGGTGCATAATATCCTCTGAAAGGAAGACCTAATATCATAGGAGGAGTGAGAAGGTTAGCCACCACCATTACTCAAAAACAATCAACCAGTATTTGATAAGGAGAGAATCTCCTTAGGGAAAAAAATAACAGATATTTGTTTTCTTTGGGGGATACTTGACTTTCCTAAATCTCACAACTAGCCTTAGCACTCACACCCGATCCATGAGGCCAATGTACTGTGCACTTACCTCTGACTATCTGTGTGACTATTCCACATAATTTTTATAATCATTTATAAAATATATACCTCTCTTTATACACTGTCTCTTTTGTTTTTTAAATATATTTTATTATGATATAGTTGTCCTGATATTTCTGCCTTTGCCCCCCTCCACCCAGCACCCCCACTCCCTCAGACAATCCCCACACCATTGTTCATGACCATGGGTCATGCATGTAAGTTCTTTGGCTACTCCATTCCCTATACTGTACTTTATATCCCCAAGTCTATTCTGTAACTATTTGTACTCCTAAATTCCCTAACCTCTTCACCTATTCCAGCAAACTTCACTTGCATTTGGCAACCATCAAAATACTCTCTATATCCACGATTCTCCCTCTGTTCTTCTTGTGTGCTTAGTTTTTTAGATTCAGTTATTGATAGATATGTATTTATTGCCATTTTATTGTTCATATTTGATCTTTTTCTTAAGTTCCATTAACTTTTCATATAGTAATGGCTTGGTGATAATAAACTTCTTTAGAGTTTTCTTGTTTGGCAAGCTCTTTACCTGCCTTTGGATTCTAAATGATATTTTTGCTGGGTAGAGCAATCTTGGCTATAGGTTCCTACATTTCATAATTTTGAATATTTCTTGCTAATCCCTTCTAGCCTGCAAAATTTCTTTTGAGAAATCAGCTGACAGTCTTACAGGAACTTCTCTGTAGTTAACGTTTCTTTTCTCTTGCTACTTTTATGTTTCTTTGTCTTTAACATTTAGCATTTAAATTATGATGTGTCTTTGAGTGGGCCCCTTTGCATTCACCTTGTTTGGAACTCTGCTTCCTGGACTTGCATTTCTATTTTCTTCACCAAATTAGAGTTTTCTTTCATTATTTTTCCAAAGAGAGTTATAATTTCTTGCTCTTTCTCTTTTCCTTCTGGCATCTTATGATGAGAATGTTGGAATGCTTGGAGTTGTCCCAGAGGCTGCTGCTTATACTATCTTTGTTTATTTGGAATTTTTTTCTTCTTGTTGTTTTGACTGGTTATTTTTTCCATTTATGTTCCAAATGATTGATTTGATTCTTGGCTTCATACACTTTTCTGTTGGTTCCATGTAAATTGTTCCTTATTTCAATTAGCATGTTTTGTTTCTGGCTGGATCTTTTTTATGTTATTTAGATCCTCACTAAGTTCCTTGAGCATCCTTATAGCCAATGCTTTGAACTTGGAACCTGATAGATTGCTTATCTCCATTTTGTTTAGTTCTGTTTCTGGAGTTTTGATCAGTTCTTTAATTTGGGCCATCTTTCTTTGCCTTTTCATTTTGGCAACCTCCCTGTGATTTTTTCTGTGTATTTGGTACAGCTGCTCTGACTCCCTGTCTTGATAGTGTGGCCTAATGTAGTAGCTGTCCTGTAGCATCCAATGGCACAATTTCTCCTATCATCCAAACTGGGTACTTGAGGTCTGCCCTTCATATGGGCTGAGTACACTCTTGTCTTATAGTTGACTTGATTGCTATTGGTAGGTCAATGGGAGAGGTTTACCAGGCACTCCAGCTGCAAGGACTATCTGTGACCACTGACACTAAGCTCCACCCTCCATGGAGGACCAGCTGTACAGGGGAAGGGTGGTAGTGCTCTGATGTGGTCTGTAGCTTCCAATTGGGTATGCAGGCTCTGATGTTTCCTGAATGGTACATGCCAAGGTCAGCCCCAACCTGTGTTCTGCCTGGGACCACCCTGCATGAGCAATAAAGCAATCTGAGATGGTTGCTAATTGTGTTGGGCTTGGAGATTCCCAGATAATGCCAAGCTGTGAATATAGGCTGGCTGCTGCTAGTGTTGGGCCTGGGGTCACTTAGCAAGAGGTATGGGAGTTAGGGACTTACTGAGATTAGGAAGTAGGATTTAGGAAGCTGTGAAACATGAGCTAAGGACCAGACATTTACATGGAACATGATGGTTAACAGTATTGGTGGGCCTGTAAGTTGGGTGGGATGGAGCCTCAGGGGATCTCCAAGGAGTGGCACACCATGTTAGCCAGGTTGGTATAGTCTTAGCCACCTTCTGACTCTGTGGTTCTGTTGGGGAGGGCTCCAAATGGGGACAATGGCTGCTGCCCACCTTTTTGTCTGGGAGAATGCTATCCTACAGTTCCCACATTGATACCAGATACTTCAGTTCCTCCCTTTATACCATTGGTGCATTTCAAGCCACTACCCTGGTGCTGGAGCTTAGAGGGAGTGAGCCTGAGCAAGTCTGTGTGTTGTTCTTTAAAGGGAACTTAAAAGTAAAAGGGAACTGTAAAAGGGAGCTGCTTGGGATTCCATAAATTTCTCCTACCAACTTAATTCCTGCTGGATTTTGCAGCCAGAAATTATGGGTATTAATATTTTTGGCACCAGAACCCTGGGCTTTTGGGTGTGGTGTGGGTCCTTGTTCCCAAGATATCCCTTCAGAATTTTTACCCACCACATGTGGGTGTGGGACCATCCCATTCTGCCCCTCCCACCATCCTGAATAGATGTGGTTTCTTTAATTCTGTAGTTGTTGGATTTCCATTTAATTCACTTTCTTAGTGATTATTCTATATTTTAGTTGTAATTTTAATGTGGTTGTGCAAGGAGGTGAGCTGTGTTTATCTATGCCACCATCTTGAATGGAAGTCCTCTTTTACTTCTATATATCATACACACTTCCCCATTGCACAAAATTTCTCCATCTACAGTTATTCTCTGTTCCTGAATCTCCTCTTAAAAGATTGGATCTTCCTAAGATAGAGCCAGAGTTAGAAATATGGGGGTAACTGTGGTAGCTATAGTAAACACCTACAAATGATTTAAGGTACACAAAACTGAAGGAAATTGAGACAAGGAATCCAAACTTACCATCCTGAAAAGACAATTTAAATGATTTCCATTCATGATAGTTAGGAATTTCAGCAACTACTGAAGCTTAAAAGCTCAATGACACAAAATCTCAGTGAGATACCACATTACACCTACCAGGATGGTGTTGGGAGGATGTGGATAAATTAGAACCCTTGTGCATTGCTAGTAATTATGTAAAATTATGCAGCCATGGTGGAAAACTGTTATGCTAAATATAAAACTACCATATGGTCCAGCAACTCCACTACTAGATACATATATATCCCATAAAACTTAAAGCAAGGACTCAGATGGACACTTGTAGACTAATGTTCATAGCTGCATCATTCACAGCAGCCAAAAGGTGGAAACAACCCAACTGTCCATCAACAATGAGTGGATAAACAAAATGCGATATATACATGCAATGCAATATAATTCAGCCATAAAAAGAAATGCAGTTCTGATATATGCTACAACATGAATAAACCCTGAAAACATTAAACAAATCAGACACAAAAGGATAAATATATGACTATATCTATATGAAATATTAAAAATAGATAAATTTATAAAAACAGAGAGTGGATTGGAGGTTACCAAGGCTGAAAGGAGGAAGAAATAGAGAATTATTGCTTAATGGGTACAGAGTTCCTATTTGGGGTGATAAAAACATTTTGGAAATAGTGGTTATGGTTGCACAATATTGTAAATATAATTAATGTCACTGTATCATATATAAAACTAGTTTAAAACAGCAAATTTGTTATATTTTATCACAATCTTCAAATATCATTAATGTAATATACAAAAAAGCATTGTACACTTTCAGGGGGTTAGTTGTATGGTGTAGAAATTGTATCTTAATAAAGTTGCTTTTTTAAAAGTTCATTTATAAAAATTCTTCCTTTTTGAATCTAAATTACTATGGTTAGGAGACATATATTCATTTTTGTTCTAGGGGTGGAAGATAAAACCCGACTTTTGGAGGAAATCTTTTTTGTGTTCCAGGACTCCAGGATACATAATAAGATTAGGAAAAAGAATAACCCTTCTATGGTACAAAACCTCTACTTTGAGAAAAAGAGAGTCTTCCTGGTATTGTGGTGGCTTTGAGCCCTTTCTCCTATCCCTGATGGATGGATCATTCAACATCTTACCTTTAATTTCTGTTAACTTCTTACAGGGCTTTTTTCTCATGTAAAATAAGAATTATAGGCCCTGGGTGGTGGCACAGTGGATAAGGCACCGGCCTGCAAACCCAAAGGTCGCTGGTTTGATTCCCAGCCAGGGCACATAACCAGGTTGCAAGCAAGATCTCCAGCCAGGCCCTTAGTTAGAGGCAGGCAAAAGGCAACCATACATACATTAATGTTTTTTTCTTTCTTCCTCCCTGCCCTTCTCTCTAAAAATAATAAATAAAATCTTTAAAAAATAAGAATTAAACAAACAAGGATACTTGTGAAGATCAAATGACATATTTTATAAAGTGATCAGTAAATGTAAATTTTCAGCAATGAATTTTAAAAATCAGCTGATGAGAATTTGTATGATCTCCAGATTTTTCAGGCAGGAGCTGAGAATTTTATTTCCTTCTTATTCCAACAGAGCAATTAAATCCCTTCAATTGAGCCACTTGACTGAGTGGGAACTGCCTGCCCACAGCCCCGTGAAGAACTACAAGGGGCTGTGCACTGCATTCTTCTATGAGTTAGACCTAACTCCTCTTGTCAGGTATTTATATTATCATAATGCATTTTTGTACAAGTTTTCTGTTGCTACCATAAAAAAATTACTAACTCTTCGTGGCTTAAAACAACACTGATGTATTCTCTTACACTAGTTCAGAAATTCTACATAGTTCTCATTGAGCTAAAATCAAATTATTAGCAGGGCTAATTTCCTCTTTTGGGGCAGTACTGGGGGTGAATCTGTTTATTTAACTTTTGCAACTTCCAGAGGCCACCTGCATTTCTTGGGTCATGCCCATTGCCACCATCTTTAAAGCACACAGACACACAAATGGCCAATAGATATATAAAAAGGTGCTCAACATTATTAATTATCAGGGAAATGCAAATCAAAATCACAATGAGTTATTACTTCAGATCTGTTAGAATGGTTACCATGCAAAGACAAGAGATAAAAAGTTTTGGCAAGGATGTGGAGAAAATGAAACTCATCTACTATTGATGGGTATGCAGATTTATAGTCACTATAGAAAATAGTATAGAGTAAGGTGTCAAACTCATTTTCACCAGGGGCCACATTAGCCTCATGGTTGCCTTCAAAGGGCTGAATATAATTTTAGGACTTGTATGAATGTAACTATTCCTCAACAGTTAAGTGAGGGCTGGGTAGAAACAAGATGCCAGGCTGAAGGTGCCAGGCTGGGTAAAACAAGGTGGAGAGCCAGATTCAGCCTGAGGGACTTGTGTTTACCACCTGTGGTATAGAGGTTCCTCAAAAAATTAGAAACAGAACTGCCAAATGACCCAGCAAACCCACTTGTGGATATATATCCATGGTAATTAAATCACTATCTTAAAGAACTATCTGTACCCCTATATTCACTGCAGAACTCCTCATAATACATAAAATATGGAAGCAACTTAAATGTTCAGTAGTGGGTAAGTAGACAATGTATATATTTATATATACACATATGGTATCTGTGTGAGGAGAGGGAGGAGGAACAGAGCTGAGTAGAAAATGGTTGGGATGTCTGGGACACAACACAGCAGTCTGGCCCTGAGGAGCATGGGGGCAGGACCTCTGGAGAGTTTGGACTGTGCTCTAGGGCTATAGCCGTCAGTAAGCCTGTGGCCAGGGAGCATCACCAGCCTTCCATCTTAGAGATGATGAGTTCAGGGTTGAGGCAGAAGATGAAGGCAAAAGAGGTGGGTGGTGATGGCCAGGGTGGGGGCCATGGGTAAGGATAAGTGCCTGCTCCAAGGAGACCTTCATGGTGTACAGAGTTCTGCGACATGAATGAACAGGTGAGGCTGGGGATTTTGTGGCTCCATTAGTCTAATCCCAACTGTGCCCCACAGAGTCAAACTTAACATTTTATATGCAGAAAGACAAACATGACTTCCAATTAAAATCTGGGCATCTTCTCAAATTCATATTTAATAAACACATTCTTTTCTTGTTTGCTTCATCCTTATTGCTTACATGTGTGACACTGGAATGTCCCTGCTTTATTAGGAGAGAGATTAACACTTTGTGGTAGTGTGTGACATTCCCAAACCATGTGCCATCACCTTTCCTGGCTTATGTCACCTCCAGGTCACAGAATGGTACAGCCTCTACTCTCTCCTGAGATCAGAGGCAGAAAGGCCTGTAGGAGGGTTTACATGCTCTCCTGAGGAAAGTAAACGCATGCTTTAGATGGCAGTCTTTGTCCTTCACATTAGCAAGTGCATTGGAAATTACTGCAAATGTGAGATTCACAAGCATAGAGTCACATTTGATTCATCTGGTCCCTTCAATTCTCTGTTGCTCTATTCAACTTATCAAAAATAAAACAGCGCTGGCTGGTAGCACAGTGGATAAGGCACCGGCCTGCAAACCCAAAGGTGCAAGGTTCGCTTCCCCAGCCAGGGCACATAACAAGGTTGCAAACCAGGTCTCCAGCCAGGTCTGTGGCTGGAGGAAGGTGAAAAGCAACCATACATTGATATCTATTTCCCTCTCTGCCTCTTTCCCTTCTCCTCTTTCTAAAAAATAATGAAGGAGGAGGTAAGATGGAGACAGAGTAGAGAGCAGTGCTGATGGTGTTCTCAAGTACCAAAGCAGCTAGAGGACAGGATAGGGAGCGTGAGACATCTTCAGGACCCTAGGGATTGGAATGGGCAGCATCTGGACACAGGGGAGCACAGCCCAGAGGCAGAGGAGGCCAGCAGGACAGTAGGTAAGGCATTGCTAACTAACGGACCAGCCGGCAGGCCGAGGTCGGCTCTGGGCAGGGGCGGCTCTGCCCAGAGGGGCGCGTTTGACTGGGGCCAGTTCTGGGCTCCCTGGCAATTGGAAGTCTCAACAGTGAAGTGCGGGCAGTGAGGGCAAATGCCGTAGGGAATGTGGAATTGAACTCTTGCAGGAGAGGGACTGTGTGAGAGACTCACCCCGGCAACAGGGAGAGGAGGCTCCAAGCAGGGCTAGAGGCAGAGAAGAGTCCTGCGGGAAGCCGGAGCCAGGGGAGCGGGAAGTGCACCAGCGGGGCGGCGAGAGAGCCGAAAACAGAGCTGCTGGGCCACCGGGGAAACAGCAGCTAGAAGCCCCTGCGAGGGGGGAGGCCCAGCCCTGCGCAACCACACAGGCCCCCAGGCTCCGCGGGGAAATTCCAAACAGCGAGCCGGAGAGCCAGCAAGCCAGGAACTAGTAGCTGGTGACCCGCCATTGCCAGAGACAAAGGCTGCACCGCCCACGCCTGGGAGGGGCTCATCACAGAGGCTGCGTAAAGGACTCCGAGGAGAGCTGGTTGGCTTGGAGGCGTGGTGCCCGCCCCAGAAGGGCGGGACAGTGTAGGCAACCCGGACAGTGTTGACTGCCGGGCCCGGCCTCCTCCCAGAACTGCAGGGGTGGGGCCAGTCATCACAGGGACCAGGGAAGTTGCAGGCTGCCCTGCAGAAGTGCTGGGGGCGCATCCTGGGCAGGAACCTCCGCCAGGAGTGGGAGGGGGCTCCCTGCGGGCTCCAGAACACCAGCAGCCCTAAAACCCAGCCAGGCTGCAGAAGGCCCAGCCTACCTGGGGGCAGACACTCAGAATCAGCCCTATTGTGACAATCAGAGGCCCTGCCATGCGCCAAGACCGGCTAGAATATAGACTATAGACTGTAAAGTCCTGACCAAGAAAAAGAGGCAGCATCAGGAAAGGAATTGCTGCCAATCTCAAGCACCTGAATTATACTGAGAGCAATATGAACTATTAATCCCCAACATATCCTTTGCAAAAGTTACTCCTCACATATTCTTAATCCCCCCCATACCTCAATCCACCTAAATATCCAAGACCCTCCCCTACTCTCAAATTAAAGTCTATTCACTCTGTGGCTATAACGCATTCCCAGTCCTCAATCTAAGTATTCCTCCCTTCCCCATGGGGCCTTTCTAAACCCTTTCTTTATTCTTTTCTTCCTTCCTCTTTTTTTTTTTTTTTTTTTATTTTTCTTTTCCTTTTC
>PVIW01017002.1:0-15156 GCA_004026585.1 Noctilio leporinus | reverse complement strand
TGGACTCAAAGATTCTTTCTCTTCTCTCCAGGATGGATACCAGGGCAAAATCCAGTTCTATGGCCAGCCACAGCCTTTTCTCTATCCCCACGCTGAGCCCATCTCTTACACTGTCTTTCCACAAAACGTCCTGCCCCTTGCTCAGCCTGCTGTGGTGCTGCCTGTCTTTCAGCCTGAAGTGATCCAAGTCCCCAGTGCTGAGGGGAACATCATTTCTAAGCGCCACATGATGCCATTTCTTAAATGTCCAGGAGTGCCAACTTTTGAACGCCAAATCCCAAACATCGCACAGTTTCCTCTGCCTCTGCTCCAGCCTGTCATGCACCAGGTCCCTCAGCCTCTTTTTCAGTCTCCCATGCTCCCCACTCAGTCCCTGCTTTCCCTTCCTATGCCCCAAGCCCTGCCTCTTTCCCAGCAAGTGATCACCTACCCCCAGACAGCTATGCCCAACCAAGAGCCTCTGTCTGACCCTACCTCAGGGTCCTACCCTGGGACTCAACCTGTTGCCACAGTTAACAACTTAAAACAAGTAAGTCCTAATTTACTAAGCCTACTGTTTTCATTCATGATGTGGATATGGTATTAGAAATGAGAACTCCAGAATAAAAGAATAAATAAATACTGAATGAATCAGGAATTCTCAAACTAGTTATGCAATGAAATAATCTAGGAAACATTTTCCCCCTAAAACCCAATTTTCACAGAGATTAAGGTACATTGTCCTAATTTTTTATATAGGAGATATGAAATATTAGAAGGAAATTATTTCAGATATTCTGATGTAATCGATCTGTTGAGAATATTGATAAAGAAGATTGCAACTTACTAAGGGCATTTCAATTTGGTAATCTGGGTGTGAAATAAAGAAGTTTTATTGTTTTCTATGGTTTTGAAGTTTTCTTTTTTCACATCTATTCTCCGTATACTTTAATTTGCATCTGGTTTTTGTTAAATGAAGATGGGAGGGCAAATGATTAAGATGCTTATTTCATTACTCATAGAATTTTTATAATTTTTAAGATTTGCTTTTAGAGAGAGGGTAACTGTAGAAGAAAGAGAGGAACAGAAATCTAAATGTGAGAAGAATCAATAGGTTGCCTCTCATACATGCCGCTAACCAGGGACTGAAACCACAACCTAGGCATGTTTCTTGACTGGGAATCAAACCAGTAACATTTTGCTTTATGGGATGACACCCAACCAACAGAGCCACAATGGTCAGGGCTCATAGAATTCTTAGAAGAAGTGGTTTTGCCAAAAAGTGAATTGTTTATTTATTTATTTATTTATTTATTTATTTATTTTGTAAGGTTTAAGAAGATTTCAAAGTTGTTTGCCCCTTTCTTCTGGTAAGCTTTGGGAGTTTGAAGACTAACTATACTAATTATGTTTATAGTTAATCCATTTTTACATCATATTTACCTGAATAAGCTCAGGTAGTGAGAAACACCACAAATATATGAACTTCTCTATTAATTATCAATGTGTCAGGGACATCTGGTTAGTTACCAGATGACGTATCTGTATTTTAAATGTTTCATTTTAATTGTGTTATTGACATATTTCTAGTTTACTTTTAAGTGCCTGTGTCTTTATGCTTGATTATCATCACTTTTAGGAGAAAAAAAAACCTGAAAACAGTTTCTTCTACTTTTATATAAATATGTTTGAGTTTTTATTTTATTCTTTTAAAGGATTTTACTTCTTTATTTTTAGGGAGAAGGAAAGGGAGGGAGAAAGAGAAAGAGAGAAACATGAATGTGTGGCTGCCTCTTGTGTGCTCCCAACTGGGGACATGTCCCACAACTCAGGCATGTGCCTTGACTGGGAATTGAGCCAGCAACCCTTTGGTTTGCAGGCCAGTGCTCAATCCACTGAGCCACACCAGCCAGGACAATGTGTTTGAGTTAAAAAAAAAAATCAACTTGCATTCTCATTTCTACCTTAGGCTCCATAAAATTGTTTTAATTTCATTTAAAATTTACATATTGCCTTTTAGTTCATGGGTCAAAATAAAATGAATTAATCCCACTGTGAGGATTAAAAAGGGGAGAGAATATATCTTTGAAATTCTTAAGATACACATTTTTTAGCGATTATGGTAAACTACATATTTCACTAAAACAACTCCAAGTGAGATGTAATTTGCTCTTTGGAGACTTTTCTGTGCAAGATAGGGCACAGCTTGGTACAGTTGTAATAAAATTTCTCTAATAAATTAGTCAAACTAAAATTGCAAATGGAGAGAGATGTATGGTCATACGATAAAACATTATTAATTCTATGTTTTTCTCTATTCCATAGGATTGACTGTGATTGGAAATGTGACACCTTTTCAGCATTTGTATCAAGCTTTCAAAAATTTGTCAATTTTCCAGTGATTCTACATGCCAAAAATTGAAAATGTACTTCTTTGTTTACTTTTTTGCATTATCTAGCGTTCATCTTAATTTGTATTCAACTCATAGCCTCTATGTTCTGAATCTTAATTCAAAAAGTACCACAGAATTATAGTTTTGAATTGGAAGTACCATCACCCTATGAAAAATATCTAAAAATTATTTCTGGAATTATTCTTTGTGTTACTATTTCCTAACTAGTCATTTCAATAAACGAACCCTTTATGCATACTTAAGTTTTTCCTGTGTTTATATAATTTTTGAAATCTAATTGGCCTCTTTAATGTTAACTTTAGATTATTACTGTTGATGAAAATAGCCATGGGGAAACAAAGACAACAGCACTGTGATTGATGGTGATGGAAATACATACAAATAAATACACAAAATAGACATGGGAGAATGGAGATGAAAAGGAATGCCTTGAGCTGAATATTAGAGGATATAAGAGAGTGGAGAGAACAGAAAATCAGAGGCTTTTTTTACTCAAGGAAGTCTTGGTTTATACCCAGAGTCCCAGTTAAATCATTACACTTATGCTTTACACCTTCAGAAGCACCCAGCATCAGATTTATGTCAAGTTTATGGCTACCCGAGGGAAAAAAGTTTTAAATGTGAAATTTGATTCACAGCTCTGGAACATAAATTGTGCTTTAAAAGTTACTTGGTTTTTATTTGGAGCTTCAATGTCCACATCTATATTACAGCCAATGCTTAGGGTTTTATTAAAGTTTTAGTGTGATTAGTTCACTGCACTGTACATGGTAAGTATTCCCTGTTGCACCGTATTACTGACTTATATCAGAGCAGCAAGAGCCAGTACCACAGTCAGAATGAGCTGGGTTACTTACTTCTACCCAGCCATGTCCCCAGACCAAAGCCTAGCAGGAAGCTCTGATGCATTCAAGTTGATCCACCTGAGTTTATACGATGATTCCTTTCTAGCAATTATTCCATCTTTCCTGCATCCCAATGTTTTCCTCACATCAGGATCAAGTGCAAACCAAACTTAGAGTATCATGTCTTCTATCTTTAATGAAAACATTTCCATCTTCAATAGTAGATCTGCACATTTCTCCCAGTTCTTCAGGTTACTCTCTATGGCAATTATCACAGTATCCTTCCATCTCCTTCAATTATCTCAGATTACTCTCCCATCAACCTGCCCCCATGAAGCTTTTGTTTCCAATGAAACCACTTATTTTTTCAAGGCACTAGCAACTTTCATTTTGCTAAACTGTGTTCATGTTACCCTTCTTCCTCTCAGTGCTCTTTGATCATCCCTTCTGGTTTGAAATACTGTATGTACTTCTCTTCATTTGAAATCCTAAACCTTTAAACCCATGGTTTTTCTCTTAACTCATTAGTGACTTCTTTGTAGTCTCCTTCTGCTATTTCCTTTTCCAAGCCTTTTAGAGTTCAAGTACCCTAGGAGTTAGCCTTACTCTGGATGATATTGGGTTTTTCAATGGCTTTTAAGTCCATCCACAAGTCTGAGAGCATCTAAATGTGTATCTTCACACATTCTTCTCTCCTCATCTCCAAACTCATACCAAATTCATTTGTTTCTCTCTGCTTGGTAGCACAGGGTACACTTTATCTCCAGGTCTTAAACCATGAATGGAGGGCCTGCAAAGCAGAAAGTTTAAAACTACTTGTTGTGAGAGTCTCTTACAATAGCCACCCAGGCATATTTTTGCTACAAGAATGGTCTTAATGATTATTAAAAACCACCTCCATTTCACTCCCCTGCTCCTGGATTCTACTGACCCTGTTGCAAACCATATGCAATAATTACTGAACAATTCTGAAAGACTGATAATATCCTGCCCAAAGAAACTCACAGACATATGGTTAAAGAATAGTATTTGTCTTCAGTTATTAAGAAACCACAGTGTTAGTCAAGGGTTAGTAACTGGAAATATGTAGTCATGGGTCGTGCTTTGCTGTTGTCCTCAGGTGGCATAAAGCAATGTCGGATGCTGTCCATGTTGGGCCCTCAGCAGCCTATTCAAAAGTGCCAGCAATCCACCATTCGTATTGCCTCTGCTGGGCTTTGCTGCACAGGGAATGGGTCATGCTGCCTCCAAAGGCTGGCTTCTACCATCTTCTGGCTTCTACAGTGCTGAGGAACAGGTCAGCAAACATCCCAAGGCCTCGTGGGTTTCACTTTTGTGAGCCTCCGCCTGTGGACGGCTGTCACCCTTAGTCACTGCAAATGCTGTGGCAGAAAGGGCTTATGGCAGAATCAGGATGATGAATCAGGCCCCTGGATTTCATGAAGGTAGGTGCTGTCCAGATGTCAAGGAAGATTCTGGGAGTATTTCCCTGGCCCCCAACCCGGCTTCTCAGACTGTTTCCCATTATTTTCCTGAACTCAGCAGGTGAAGCTGCTAGCAGGCAGGCAGGCAGGCAGGCAGGCAAGGTGTGTGGGGTTGCCAGAAACCAGGAGGGCATTTCTATAAACTTTTCCACCAGCGGAGCTCACCTGCCAGTTCCCAGGCACGCTGGGGGAATGGCCATGCCCTAAGGCCAGTCTCTGAGAACCCCTGAACCTTCCCAGACTTCTGTATCTATGTCCTAGCCTGTGTATGCAGTACATATACATACATATACACACGGGTATGTGCTGCGGCCTCCTCCGCAGGGTCTAGGATGCAGGATTGTGCAGCAAGATGCCAGAGGGTGGGGCATGTGACATCCTAGAGATTGGGGTAATTGCTTTTCTCCAGGCTGATTCCCTGGGAAAGGCTTGCTTTTTCACGAAGGAAACAGCTGCTGCGGTATTGGCGATGACCCTGCGTAGGGGCCCCCACAGCTGCTCCTCCCAGTCTCTCTCCAGCGCCTCTAACTTCAGAGTCTCCTTGGGTGGCTTCCTCTCTGCCCTCTATGCCAGAGGCCAGGCTGAGTGGTTGTGAAGGAAAACCTTGTCCTTTGGCCCCTTAAAAAGGTAGCTTTGTCTCAAGCAGGCTGGCCTGTCCCTGGCAGGTAGGAACCCTGGGGCCTTTCACCGCTGGTGGTCAGTGTGGGCAGCCGATTCCGGTTCTGGCATTGGGTGCCGGGGAGCCCAGCCTGGGGTGCAGGTTTCACTGCTCTCATGGGGCAGCTCCGGCAGCTGTGGTTTCCCTCCATAACCTTGTCCTGGCACCTGTGGGTTAGGGCCCAGACCCCATAGCAACGCTGCCTTTCCTATCAGCCTTGAGGTAGTTCTTCTGTCCATCCTTGGTTACAAGCCTTCTCTTCAGATGACCTCTGCTTGGTCATAGCATGACTGTCCCCCAGTTTAGTTCTATTTCCACTTTGGTTCTGGGAGGAGGCGCCAGCATGATCCTCTTACTCCCCCTCCCCCTGAACCCCCTTCCCGTATCCCAATATTTTCATTTCATTAATTTTTAAGTAAAAAAGCCAAATATAAATAATCCATTGAAAATGAAGTAACAAAAAAGTAAATCTTATCTAAGTGTTTGAAAGCATCAGAGCAAGCAACTATTGTTATTTTGAGAAAGAGCATCTTGTTTGGCTGAGACTGAATAGCCATCATGGACACTAGGTGACTGTGCCCACTAAAATGATTGTGTAAACCGTTGGCTAATCTCCCTTATTGTATATTCAAGTGGCTGGGGCTCAAGCAGGTCCAGCTTGCATAAGTAAATTGCATAACTAGGTGGTTTAAATTTCCAGTGCACCCGCACTGCCACAGTTATTTTCCTCCCTGGGAAATATTTTCTATCCTTTTGGGAAATATTCTATAAACAGCTGATTGACAATGAAAGATCTTAGACCCAGTTTATCATCTGCCAGCTTCAAGCAGAAGTGACATTTTAACATCTTTTTCAAACACATTAAAATGTGTTTGAAAGTCATAAATAATTTAATGAAAACAAAATGTTATGTAATACTCAAAAAGGTTATGTAAAATACTGTTGAATGCAATAATGACAGAAAGTAAGATTGTGTCCTAAAATGTAATTTATTGAAAAGAAATCATCTTAGACACTGCACACAATTATCTGAAATGATGGCACTTATAGAGGAAGCAATTCAAGAACTTTTCAAACAAAATTTCCAGAGCAGGTAATTAGCAGAGACTTTAATACCCTCTGTTTCAGTGGCCTTCATGCTGACATGATAGAATTTAGACAATCAACTGTTAGGAAAATTTAGCTTAAGGAAAATAATGACATGCTATCTAATATACAGTGGAGAACTCAAGAAGAAAAATTATTCTCAATTAAGGTCCTGTTCTAAAATAACAGTCAAAGCCTTTGAGCAGGGCAGCCTTATATAGTAGATAGGAGAAATTTAGAGAATGACATTTCTAGTCACATTTGTAAACAGAAAAGAAATATGTGGTTAGTTATAGTACCTATTTTTGAGGGAAAACATAGTACTATATGATACACTTAATAGTCATTTTCTCTTGATCAGCTGAAGCTTGCAATGTTACTTATGCTTTTTTGTTCCATGTCCATAACTTCTGAATTTTTACATTTAGAGACATTTTATTACTATATTAGGGTTTGTTGCAGGAAGATAATTAGAAGAAAAAGCTTCCATAGAGTTCATACTTTTATTATTTTCCTGAGTTTGTTCAATTCAAAGGAAAGTTTTCACTGTTGAAAAGGAAAAGCACATACGAATATTCACACAAACACATGATTAGAAACCATATGGGATAAAGGTTGTTTTAAAAAATTCTATAGATGTTCCAGTCTATTCACCTATGACAGACGAACACTTGGTGTCACTTTGTGACTAGCTAAGGATTTCACTGCAGTGATCCTCAATATCAGGACCCCACTGTTGGGTTCACCACAGTGTCAGTCACATCTTCATGGAAAATCAGCAACATCCACAGTCCTGTGTAAGAATTGCCACATCAGAAATTATATTAGTTAAAATTAGGTAATTTTAAGTAGGTATTCAAATGTAATATGACTATGAAACAAAAATGTGCAAATATGAAGCCAAGTTAATTATTATCTAGTGTTAACGTGTTCCTAAGAAGCTAAACTTCAGGAAACACACGAATAAATCTTTAAAGTGTACAATCATATGTTTTCCCTTATACCTGTCCCTTTGGAACCACTGCCCATATCAAGAGTTTTAAAGCACAGAAGGCCAACTGTTACCTCTCTTTCCCTCTTGTCAATATTCCATCCAAAATATAATTATTGTCATAACCTTTATACTAGATTAGTTTCACCTGATCTTGAACTTCATATAAAGGGCATTTTACAGTATATATTCTTTTGTGTATGGTTTCTTTCATTCATGTCTAATGCAATTTATTACATGTAATGATCGTTGGCTTATTTTCATTGTTAGTTAATCACCCATGGTATGTGATCGTTATAAGTTATTATCTACTCTTCTGTTGATAGAGCTACAACTCCCCTTGCACATGTCCCTTGGGGAGCATAATCATATATTTCTCTTGGGTATTTAAAAAGGTTAATCATTGATAATAAGAAGTGACAATGAAATACACGTTATCTTGCCTGGTTCTTATACTCAGTTTCCCTAATTTAAAAAATTAAGAACATTAAAGTTATTCAAAATATAAAGTTTTAAGAGTATTTTTCAGCATGCAAGCACTGTACAGAATTTTTAAGCATGTCATGGTGCAAGAAAAGATGCAATTATGGTGCTACTTTTTTGGGTATTATATTTAAATTAGCAGAACAGATATGCCCAGAGAAAGTTGTCTTTACCTGCCAAAATATTATTTGTTGGCTTTGGAAAGACATATCCAAAGGATACAATTTATAATGGTTGAAAAAAATTAAAATTTCCTACTTTTTAGACAACTAAGATGTTAAATATAATGATAGACTAAAACAGGGATGAATAGTTGGTATATGTTATTAATTATGCAAAATAAATTAATTTTTTAATAATGTAAACAGAAATGTAAAAATGTAAACAGACATAGAAATAAAATGACTTAAAAAAGCTCATGTCAATCTTTAAAGAAAATAATTTCGCAAAATTATAAAACTCCTTGAAGCTAGCAAAGAGAAAATGTATGTACAAATTCTAAACTTCCTTTAAGGTTGAAGTATAATCAATTACAAAAATATATATTAGACTTTCAGATAATAAATACACTGCTAGGTACTCATAGCAATTGACTAGCAATTCATTTTCTACATTAGAAATTGGGCCTTTTTTTTTGCACTTTACTTATAAATATTGTAGCTATGTAGTCTCCCTTTAAATAATTACTAGAATAAATGTAACTTTTGAAACATGCTAAGTCATATTCAAGGTTTATTCTAACAAGTTTGATTATATTCTCTTCCTTTCAAATTGTCTTCTCTCCCTCCCTCCATCTGCCCCTCTTTCTTTCCTCCCTTCCTTTCTTCCTTTCCCCTTTCTTTCTTTCATTTATTCTTGTATTTATTTCATCCCAGTTGCATTACTGAGTAGATAAAATGCAACATATGATAAATATATGGAATTTGGAGCTAAAATATTATCTTAATGTAAATAAAGATTTTTTAAAATACAGTAAAATTTAACACTATATTTTAGATTGGACACAAAAGTTATAGTGTTACACATTCAACAGGTTATATTCAAAATTTATGCAACAAGATCAGTCATATGTGTATTATGTTTGACCTTCAGAAATAAGGACTGCCTCTTACAAGCCTAGGAGTGGGATTCTTAATTTATCTATATTCATATTCCATGACCAGTTAATAACTTTAGAAAACTAATAGACCAAAACTTGTATTGCTATCTTTATGTAAAGAAAGAATGATTAGCTCTGACTAGTGGCTCAGGGGATAGGAGTCAGCCTGCAAACCCAGAGGTCACTGGTTTGATTTCCAGTCAGGGCACATAGCCAGGTTGCAAGCCAGGTCTCCAGCCAGGTCTGTAGCTGGAGAAACATTGATGTTTCTCTCTCTTTCTTCCTCCCTCTCTGCCCTTGTCTCTAAAAATGACAAATTAAATTTTTAAAAAATAAATAAAATGTCCTCTATGTATATAAAAAAAGAAAGAATGAATAATTTTCTTCCAAAATGAAATGTTACACCCTTGAAAATATCAAGGTGTTTTATTTACAACACAGCTCAACAAGGAGATATTAATATCGCATAAGTATGATGCTACAAGATTACAACCCATAGCCAACATTTATAATGTGATTACCAGTTTTATGTTTTTTTAATCCCCTCCAATGACAAGATGATCTTTTCATTGACAGAAACCCAAAAGTGAAGAATGGTTGCCAGATTCTTAAAGGATATTTTTTGACTCCTAAACAGTTTAGGTGTATATTATTGCTTCATTCTGCTGTGATAAGGAAATAAGAGGTGATAAATTCGAAACAATCTTTGGGTGCAACTGCAGTAGGTGGAACATATGGTTTTGAGTCCCAGGGATTCAAGTGAAAAGATATTGACACAATGATGTTTGTTAATTAATTCTGTTCATTAGATTCCATGATTAAGTAAAATCTTACGTTATTTGTCTTTTTCTGACTAGCTTAATTCACTTAGGATGATAGTCTCCAGGTTCGTTCATGATGTCCCAAAAGGTAAGGTTTTCATCTTTTTAAAGGCTAGCTAGAATTTCATTGTGTAAATGTACCTCAGCATTTTTTAAATCCACTCATTTAGAGATGGACACTTTGGCTGCTTCTGAATCTGGCTGGCAATTGTAAATAATGCTGTAATGGGCACAGGCATGTATATATTCTTTCAGATCAGTGTTTCATGTTTTCCTTGATAAAGTCCCAGAGTGGAATTGTTGGGTCATAAGGCAGTTGCACTTTTTTTTTTTTTTTTTTTTGAGGAAAATCCATGCTGTTTTCTATAGTAGCTGCATCAACCTCCACTCCCAACAATAGTTCTGATGGCTCCACATCCTTACCAATACTTGTTGTTTGTTGATTTGTTGATGTTGGCCATTCTGACAGGTGTGAGGTAATATCTCACTGTGGTTTAAATTTGCATCTCTCTGATGATTAGTGATATTAAGCATTTTTTTGTATATTTATCGACCATCTCCATGCCCTCACGGACTCAGATACAGAGAATAAACTAAAAACTGTGAGAGGAGAAGGTGGTTAGGGGGCTAAGTTGAAAAAGTTATGTGCTAAGCAAAAGAAACAAACAAAACCCTCATAGATATAGACAAAATATGATGATTACCAGGAAGAAAGCAGGGGTGGGGACAGGTATACTAGGGTGAAAAATAGGTAAATGGTGATGGAAGACTTTACTTTGGGTGGTGAACAAACAATATACAGATGGTGTATTATATATAGAATTGTACACCTGAAAAAACCTATATAATTTTATTAACCAGTGTCAACCCAATAAATTCAAGAAAACATTTTTAAAAACAGTTGGAAAGATAGTAAAGAGAAAAAGTAATATTGATACTTCCCTCACATTGTTTATATATGAATCTGGATGACAAACAAATATTTAGAGGTGTCCAGGAAATAGTTGAATGTATTTGTGAGTCATAAAGTATAGAAGATAATTAATGTGGGTAAGATGCTATAGAAAAATGTAGTCACATAAGAAGTAAGCTGATGTCAGAACCTGAAGAAACATTGATATTATATATTGGAGAACAAAAAGGAGTCTGTGAAAATACCTGGGAGAAATAACCAAATAGAGTTTTATAAGTAAAATGACCAAGAAGAAAAAAGAACAAAGAGAATTGAATTAAAATAGACTTTCAATGGCAAATTAATTAACCTTTTTACATGCAATGTTCTTATTTGCAAAGTGTTATAGTAATAGTTTTAGGAAAAATTTTGTGAAAATGCATGTAAATACATTGTGCGTTAAAGTTGGTAAGTAAATTTTGGGATATATAATTATCATTATTATTTTTCTCACCATTACTACCATGAAGAAAATAGGTTGGGTAGGAAACAAAATGACAGAGAAGAGTACTTTGAGAACAGGATAATCAGGTTATCATTGAAGACTAGGGGAAAATTAGTGTTCAGATTCATATAGAGCTTCAGAGAGGTCTGATTGAGAAGTTGATGGTCTATGGTCTCAGTATTTTGCACAAAGTAGAGCAACAAGGAAAACATTATAGAATAAAACAAGTGTAGAACTAAATTTAAATGAGGTCAATGATTCTGTAGACTACCATTGTTTATATTTAAAAAAAATCAAGTCCCAATAGACATTCTAATATCATAAAGAAAACCCACAGTATTATTAACTCATCCTGCTTTCCCTTACATGGAGATAAATGTCAAAATTAAATTGAGGTCTTATTACTGGTTTAGATTATGTTTTATTAAAAGTCATATTTATATTTTGCCATTTCATTTTCCTTCAATTCTTCACGACAATCAAATAGGTCCAACTCTTGCCAAAATTAAGTGTCTCTCTAGATTTCATTTGATAAATTGGCCCTAAAAAATAAAATATATGTCTTGAAGTTAAACTCTATTATGTCTTAATTGAATTTCAACCCTACCTACTACATAGAATTTAATCTGGACTTGGAGGACTCATATCCTTTAAGTAAATCTACGTGGTCATATGTTTATAAGTGAGAGGAAAAAATGACTCTTTTCACTGACTCCACAAATAAACTTAACTTTATTTCTTTTGGTTGAATAATGTAGTCAAAATAAAATATTTTAAAAAGATTTTGTTTGTTTGCTTATTTTTAGAGAGAGGGGAAGGGAGGGAGAAAGAGTGGAAGAAAAAGATCAATGTGTGGTTGCCTCTCACAGCCCCCCAGGTGGGGACCTGACCTGCAACCCAGGCATGTGCCCTGACTGGAAATCGAACTGGCTGCCCTTTGATTCTCAGGCCCATGGTCAATCCAGTGAGCCACATGAGCCCGGGCAAAACAAAATACTGTTGTTAATTTTCTTTTGGCATGCTTTGGGTTTGGTCCTAGACTCAAAATATGATAGTTTCCTATTGGTTTGAGCTCAAAGTTAAACTTGAAGCTTGGTTTTATATCACGTGCTTAAGAAAATATTTCCAGAGCATATTACTGGAGCCCCAAAAGAAAGCATTTCCCTTAGCCTCTTTCAGGTAGTATAGAGAGGGAACGGTATGTTTAAAAGAGGCAGATAAATAACTCAAATCAACCATTTAATCAAGAGAGTACTAAATATTGTAATGCATTGGCTCTTTCCTCAATGTGCATAATATCTATTGAACACTTTGCATCTTAGGGGAAATTTTTAAAGAAAAATAGTAGACCCTGCACTAGTCACTTTTGAAATGAGGAAAAAATGAAACGATGCTACAAGATTACAACCCATGGCCAACATTTATAACACCCCTTTTTCTTATTTCATTGCCCTTTCTCCCATCTTTCTTTTGTCTTTGTTCATCGCTTATTCATCTAAACACATTGTCTGAGCACTAGTCAAGAATATGAAAATGTGAGTTTTGTGCCTCTTTAGACAAAATGCATTGGGGAGACAAAGAGACTATAAGGCATTTGGAAATTGAGGCTCAAAGTCATTACTGTCATTTAAATGATGAAGTTCAAAAATAACTTTTAACTAAAACAAGACCTCTATTTTAGTTTGGAACATTGAAATAGAGGCATTATTGCTCATTCTTCTTAATTGAACTTTATGGGAAGTGTGCAGATCATGCCTGACAAACATAAGAAGAGCAGGCATTAAGCACAAAGTGGCACTTCATGTTATCTACAGTCTCACACTACACGAAGAGATGAGTGTTTCAGAAGACTGGTGGGCAAAAACATGTCTTTATATTTTGCAATTAAAAGAGAAAATTGCACTTTTAACTCCATGACCCATTACCATGTTCTTGAAAATGAAAAATCTCGTAGGGTTAGTGTCATGGTTTTATACTACCTTGTTCTGTTTTAAATGTATTCTTTTTTATCCATTATATTTACAAGTGTGATTTTTCTCTTTTGAATGATTTTTATTTTTTAATTACAGTAAAGATACAATATTGTATTAGTTTAAGGTGTACAACTGAGTGATTAGACATTATATAACTTACTAAGTGTACACCCTGATAAATCTAATACCTATCTCAAAACATAAATAGTAGATTATTGATAATATTTCTTATGCTATACCTTGTATCCTGTGACTATTCTGTAACTACTAATTTGTTCTTCTTAATCCTTTCACCCCTTTCATTCATCTCCCCAACTCCCATCCTACATTGCAACTATCAAAACGTTCTATGTATCTTTGAGCCTTTTTCTGTCATTTATTTTGTTCCTCAGATTCCATATATAAGTGAAATCATATGGCATTTGCCCTCTTCTGTCTTATTTCACTCAGAATAATACTCTCTAGGTCCATCCATGATGTTGCAGATGCCTAGATTTCATGATTTTTATGGATGGGTCATGTTCCACCGAAAATGAAAATAGAGAGTCAAGTCTGAATCATCTTAATTACTTATGCTTTAAAACTTTAAAAATCTATATACTTTAAAACCAAAATAATAACAATGCGGTGTGAGTTTTAATGTATGAAAAAGTTAAAAACATACGACTGTGGTAACACTAAGGGAGGGAAGAGTGCACATGAAGGAAAGACAGCCATTAATGGAAGGAATGATGGAAGCAAAGAAGGAAGAAATTAAGAAAGAAAAATATACAAAAAGAAAACCAAAGAGAAGTGTAAGTTAGCCTGCAGAAAAGGGCACCCTGGCACCCTGTGACAAAGTAAATTGGCACAGCAATGATAGAAAACATTATGGAGGTTACTCAAAAAATAAAAATAGAACTACCAACCAATCCAGTAATCTCACTTCTGGGTATTTATCTGAGGGAATTAAAATCAGAGTCTCAAAGTGACACCTGCACCTCCTTGCTTATGCAGTATTGTTCAAACTAGCCAAGATGTCGTAATAACTAAAGTGTGCACTACTGGATGAAAAGATGAAGAAAATGTGGCATATACATAAATAATGTATTGTTCATATTTAAAAAAAAGAAGTCTGCCATTTAGGACAAAATGGATAGATCTAAGGATATTATGCTAATGTAAATATGTCAGACAGAGGAAGAAAAATATTGCATGATCTCACTTTTATGTAGAACCTAGAAAGAAACATTAAAAATGATTGTAAGTGTTGTCATAAAATAGTTGCAAAGTATATTAATGAGACTAAAGAGAAACATGGGTGCCAGATATCCAACTGTGTCCTTCTCCAAAGATATGTTGAAGTGCAGCCCTCCTTACCTCAGAAAGTGATTTTATTTGGAAATACGGGAAATCTCAGATGTAATTAGTGAAGAATCGGTTATCCCGGACTTCAAACAATACTACAAGGCTACTGTCATCAAAACAGCATGGTACTGGCATAAGAATAGACATATAGATCAATGGAACAGAATAGAGAGCCCAGAAATTAACCCAGGACTCTATGGTCAACTAATATTTGACAAAGGGGGAAGGAACATCAAATGGAGTAAAAACAGTCTATTCCACAAATGGTGTTGGGAGAACTGGACAGCAACATGCAAAAAGATAAAACTAGACCACCAACTTACACCATACACCAAAATAAACTCAAGATGGATAAAGGATTTAAACATAAGCAGTGCCTTCATAAAGGTCCTGGAGAAAAATATAGGCAGTAAACTTTTGGATATCCTACGCAAAAATATGTTTACTGATACTTCACCAAGGGCAAAGGAAATCAAAGAACGAATCAACAAATGGGACTATATGAAATTGAAAAGTTTCTGTTCAGCTAAAGAAAATATCAGCAAAATTCAAAGGGAACCAACTGTATGGGAAAACATA
>PVIW01017001.1:0-15156 GCA_004026585.1 Noctilio leporinus | reverse complement strand
AAGTATTTTTTCTATTTCTGTGAAGTCTGTCATTGGTATTTTAATTGGGATTGCATTGAATCTGTAGATTGCTTTGGGTAGTATGGACATTTTAATGATGTTAATTCTTCCCATCCACGAACATGGTATATGCTTCCATTTATTTGTGTCTTCCTTGATTTCTTTCTTCATTGTTCTGTAGTTTTCTGAGTACAGGTCTATTACCTCCTTAGTTAAGTTGATTCCTAGGTACTTTATTTTTCTTGTTGCTATGGTAAATGGGATTTGTTTTTTTGCTTCTATTTCTGTTGTTTCATTATTGGTATACAAAAATGCTTTTGATTTCTGGATATTGACTTTATACCCAGCTATTTTGCTAAATTTGCTTATTAGGAGTATGGACATTTTAATGATGCTAATCTCCCTATCCATGAACCCAGCATGTGCTTGCACTTATTTGTATCTTCAATTGCTTTCTGCAGTGTCTTATAATTCTATCAATTAGGGAGGGGTCTTTTACATCTTTGGTTAGGTTTACCCCTAGGTATTTTATTATTTTTGAAACAATTGTGAATGAGATTGTTTTCTTTTCTTTTCTACACCGAGGGTTTTTTTTTTTAAAGGTTTTATTTATTATTTTAGAGAGGGGGAGAAGGGAGAGAGGCAGAAAGGGAGAGAAACATCAATGTATGGTTGCCTTTCACCTGCCTCCAGCCACGGAGCTGGCTGGAGAGCTGGTTTGCAACCTAGTTATGTGCCCTGACTGGGAAACCGAACCAGCAACCTTTGGGTTCACAGGCCAGCACCTTATCCACTGTGCCACCAGCCAGGGCAGGATTCTTTTCTCAAATTCTATTTCTGTTAGTTTGTTATTGGCATATAAAATTGAAACTGATCTCTGGATATTAATTTTGTATCCTGATACTTTACTGAGTTCATTTATGAGTTCTAGTAGTTACTTATTGGAATCTTTGGGGTTCTCTATGTACAATATCATGTCATCTGCAAATAAAGACAGTTTGGTTATTCCTTTCCAATTTGGACACCTTTTATTTCTTCTTCTTGTCTGATTACTATGACTAGAACTTCCCATACTACTATTAGTGGGCAAGGTGAAAATGGGCATCCCTGTCTTGTTCCTGATCTTAAGGGTAACGCTTGTAGTTTTTGCCCATTGAGTATGATCCTGGCAGTGAATTTGTCATATATGGCCTTTATTATATTTAGTTATGCTCCCTCCACTCCCACAGTGCTGAGAGGTTTTTGTTTGTTTGTTTGATTTTTGTCAGAAATGGGTGCTGGATTTTATCAAATGCTTTTTCTTCATCTATTGATATGATCATGTGGTATTTATCCTTCATTTTGTTTATGTGGTGAATCACAATTATTGATTTGTGAATGATGTCCCAACCTTGCATTCCTGGAATGAATTCCACTTGATCATGATGTACGATCTTTTTCATGCATTGCTGTATTCAGTTTGCTAATAATTTGTTGAGGATTTTCACATTTGTGTTCATTAGGGATATTGGCCTATAATTCTCAGGGGCGGGGGTTGTAGTGTCTATATCTGGTTTTGGAATTAGAATAATGCTGGCCTCATAAAATGACCTCAGGAGCCTTCCCTCCTCTTGAAATTTTGAAATAGTTTGAGAAGGAGAATGTTAGATCTTCTTGGAATGTATGGTAAAATTCACCTGTGAAGGATCCTGTCTAGAGTTTTTGTTTGTTGGCAGTTTTTTCATTACTGCTTCTATTTCACCAGGTGTAATTTGTGTATTCAGATTCTCTGATTCTTACTGATTTAGTTTTCAAGAACAGTAAATTTTTAGGAACTTATCCATTTCATTCAGGTTGTTCAGCTTGTTGGCACATAGTTGTTCATATCTTCTTAGAGTCCATTGTATTTTTTGGTGCCAGTTGTTATTTCTCCTCTTTCATTTCTGATTTTACTTATTTGGTTATTTCTTTTGTTTCTCTTGCTGAGTCTGGTTAAAGATTCATCAATCTTGTTTATCTTTTCAAAGTACTAACTCTTGGATTCATTTATCTTCTGTTTCACTTTCTTAGACTCTATTTCTTTTATTTCTTCTCTAATCTTTATTATTTCTTTCCTTCTATTCAATTTTGGCTTTGTTTGTTGTTCCTTTAAGTGCAAAGTTAGTTTGTTTGAGTTTTTCTTGGGTATTTTTTTTTTTTTTTTAAGTTAGATCTGTAATGCTATGGACTTTCCTCTTAGGATTGCTTTCCTTGTGTCCCACAGATTTTGGGTTATTTATTGTGTTCTCATTTTCATTCATTTCAAGGTGTATTTTGATTTCTTCTTTGATCTCATTGTTAACCCATTAATTGTTTAATAACATGTTATATAGCTTCCATGTCTTTGTGTACTTTTCAGTTTTCTTCCTGTGATTGATTTCTACTTTCATAGCATTGTAGTCAGAGATGCTTGATATGATTTCAATCTTCTTAAATTTATTTAGACTTGTTTTGTGTCCTAAAATGTGGTATATATCCTAGAAAATGTTCCATGTGCACTTGAAAACTATGTGTATGTTGCTGCTTTGGGGTGAAATGCTCTGAATTAGTTGCTCCTACATTAGGTGCATAAATATTTATTAGGGTTGCATCCTCTTGTTGGATTGTTCCCTTTATCATTATGTAGTGTTCTTCTGTGTCTCTTACTATATAGCCTTGGTTTTAAAGTCTATTTTGTCAGATAAAAGCATGCTACCCCAGCTTTTTTTCCCTTTCTATTTTCATGAAATATCTTTTTCCATCCCTTTACTTTTAGTCTGTGCATATCTTTTTATCTGAGGTGGGTCATGTTTTCTTATCCATCCAGGTACCAATGTCTTTCATCTGAAGCATTTATATTGCCCCTCAGATTTCTTAAGCTCTCCTTATCTTTTTAATTTTTTTTCCTGTTCTGCTTGGGTATTTTTTCTAATTTGTCTTCTAAATCATTGATTTAATCCTCTGCTTCATATAACCTACCATTTATTCCTTCCAGTGTATTATTTATTTTAGATACTGCATTCTTTATTTCTGATTTGTTATTTTTATGGTCTCTATGACTTTTTTCATGCTGTTGATTATCCTTATAATCATTATTCTAAACTCTCTATCTGACAAATTGCTTTCCTCCATTTCAACTCCTTTTTCTGGAGAACTTGCTTGTTTTTTAATTTGGGGCCTGTTCCCCCCTGCCCTATTTTGGCTGCCTCTTTGTGTTTGTTTCTATGTATTAGGCAGATCTGCAAAGACACTAATGCAGACCTATGTCAGGTGCTATGACTGGCCCCAGGGAATCTGTTTTGATCTGTCAGTGATCATCCACAGCATGTGGCTCCCTCTACTGGGCCTGTTTGAGTACAGAATGAGCTAAGATGCCCACAGAGGCTGAGATTTATCAGCACAGGGCCAAAGGAGGGTCAGCTAAAGTCTCAGAGTTCCTAGAGATCTGACTCTGCCTGTAGGCTTTCTGTTAGGCTTAAATAGTGAAAGACTTTCAAATGTAGTCCTCAGCAGCTAGGCTTAAGAACCAGTTGGTAAGGCAGAGTAATTTCTGTGGATTGAGGTATCGCTTATCCTCAGCCTGATGCCATTCAGAGAAGAATACTCTGCCTAAGAGGGATGACTCCTTGCTGTATGGGAAATGACTCGGCACAGGGATTCTGGAAGTTGTTCCTTCAGTTCACTCCCCAGAGCCACCTGGCCAGACTCTTCTGTGACATCTCTAGTGCACCCTGTCCTCCTTCTGCCAGAGCCCAGGGTAAGTGGCTGCAAACAGAAGTTTGTTTATTGGCCCTTTCAGAGGCTCTCTTTGTCTACAGCCATCTCTTCCTGTCAGAGACTTTGCTGTTTTTCACAGCTGGATGTTTTTTGGGTTTCTTTCCCAGTTCTGGCTGTGTAGACTGGGGAGCCCAACTTGATGTTAAGACTCCACATGTTTCAGGTGGCACCTCCCCCCACACCCAGCCACTGAACTATCTCCTCCAGAATGTCAGTTGCCTTCTGCGGGAGCCCAGCAAGCCCTCTCATGCCTCCTCTGCACTCCCTACTAGTCATGTTGTGGTGATGTGGCTTCTTCTGTAGGTCCAGGGTTATAAGACTTCTCTAAAGCTGTTTTTCAGTTGATTATTCAGGATGATTTTTCTATAATTTAGTTGTAATTCCAGTTTGGACCTGAGAAGAGGTTAGTATAGCTTCCACTTACTCCTCCACCATCTTCAGTGTGTCTATCTTTCTTTCTTTCTTTCTTTCTTTTTTTCTTTCTTTCTTTCTTTCTTTCTTTCTTTTTCTTTCCTTCTTTCCTTCCTTCCTTCCTTCCTTCCTTCCTTCCTTCCTTTCTTCCTTCCTTCCTTCCTTCCTTCCTTCCTTTTCTGTCTTTCTCTCTTTCTTTTGTGGTTTCTTTGTCTGATTTTAGTATTAGGGTAATGCCAGCCTTATAGAATGAGTTTGAAAGTGTTTCTTCTTCTTTGGTATTTTAGGATAGTATGAGAAGGGTGGATATTATTTAAACATTTGGTAGAATTTACCTGTGAAGCTATCTGGTCCTCGGCTTCTGTTTGTTGGGATTTTTTAAATCACTATGTCAATTTTGTTGCTAGTAATCATTGTGTTCCAATTTTTTGTTTCTTCCTGCTTCAGTCTTAGAAGGTTGTATGTTTCTAGAATTTCATCCATTTTTTCTAAATTGTTCAATTTATTAACATACAATTGTATTATTGTTTAGTGATACTTTGCATTTTTGTAGTGTCAGTTGTAACTCATCTTTGATTTCTGATTTTATTTAGGAACTCTCTGTTCTTCTTGATGAGACAAGCTAACGGTTTACCATTTTGTTCATATTTTCAAAGAACCAGATCTTAGTTTCATTTACCTTTTTTGTCATTTAGTTTCTATTTCATTTATTCTCACTCTGCTCTTTATTATTTTCTTCATTCTAGTTATTGAAGGTTTTGTTTATTCTTATTTTTCTAGTTCCTTTAGGTAAAAGTTAAATTATTTATTTGGAATATTTTTCTTGATTTAGCTATAAATTCCCCTCTTGGTGCTGATTTTGCTTCATCCTTTGTATTTATTTTTCTTTTTATTGACTTCATTGAGGTGACACTGTTTAACAAAATCATACAGGTTTCAGGTACACAACTCCACAACACATCATATGTACACTGTATTGTATGGTCATGCCACCACTATACCATCCTCCCCCTCCCCTTACTCTTCCTCCAGTCAGCAATCACCATGCTGTTGTCCATGTTCATGAGTTTTTGTCTTTATTTTTTTCTCAGTCCCTTCATCTCACCTCCACCTAGCTGCCCAACCATCCCCTGACAGGTGTCAGTCTTCTCTCTATGCATCCCATAGGTTTTTGAAAGTTGTATTTTAATTTTCATGTGTCTCAAGGCTTTGGTTTCCTGTTTAATTTCCCATTTGATAAATTGGTTATTTAGTAGCATGTTGTTTCATCTCCACATGTTTGTGGTTGTTGGTTTTTTTTCACTTTTCTTCTTGCAGTTGATTTCTAGTTCCATATGGAACGACCACGAAAGATGCTTGATATGATTTGTTATATATTTTTTCTTGGATTGGCCTCTTTATAATTATATAATCACTTTTGTCACTTTTTATAGTCTTTGTTTTAAAGCCTACTTTGATATGAGTATTTCTACCCCCAGGTTTCTTTCCTGTTTGAATGAAGTATCTTTTCCTATTCCTTCACTTTCTATCTATGTGTCTTTTGTTGTGAAGTGAGTCTTTTATGCAGCATATAGATGGGTCTTGTTTTGTTATCTATTCACCCACCCTATGTCTTTTCATTGAAGCACTTAGTCAATTTACACTTGGAGCAATTATTTATTGGTAACTATGTGTTTATTGCTATATTGTTGTTTTGTTAGTCTTCTCTCTTCCTTTATTTTCTTGATCTTTTTCCTTATGGAGTACTGGTTTCTTTTAGTGTTTTTGCTTGGGATCCTTCCTCTTTATGGGTATGATGCTTTGCGTGTGTATCTTTTGTAGACTTTTAGTCTTTGATTACCATGAGGTCATATATATTGATCTATATCTATAGCTGTCTATTTTAAGCTGATTGGCACTGAAGTTATAATGCATTATAATAATTTTATGGTTTTACTCCCACCCTCATGTTGTAGGCTTTCTGACAACACATTTTAGATATTTTTTGTTATTTCCTAAATATTATAGTTAGAGTTGACTCTACTCTCTTTCTTTGGACCTTCATACTAGCTTTTAATATAGTTGGTTAATTGTGTTTATTATATATTTGCCTTTACCAGTGAGATTTTTTCTTTCATAATTTTCTTTTTTTTATTGTTGTTATATTATATTCATTTCATTTTCTCCCTCTGCTCTTCCCTTCCCCATCCACCTTATCCCTACCACCTTAGTCAATTCCACGTGTTGTTTGTATCCATAGGTCATTGATGATAGTTCCTTGACTAAACTATTCCCCTTCCTTGCCTCCTTCTCCCCCTCCCCCCTCCTCTCTACACACTGAGAGTGTGCTCCCTGTATTCCTGTCTTTGATTCTGTTTTGTTTGTTTGTTTGTTCATTAGTTTCCTGTATTAAGTGAGAATATGTGGTATTTAATTTTTGCTGCCTGGCTTATCTCACTAAGCATAATTCTCTCCAGTTCCATCCATGCTATTGCAAATAGTAGGAGTTCTCTCTTTCTGCTGCAGAGAACTCCATTGTGTAAATGTACCACAGTTTTTTGATCCATTTATCCACTGAAGAACACTTAGGTTGTTTCTAAGTAAACAACTTAAGTAGTGTTTCAATTGTAAATAGTGCTGCTATGAACATAGGGATGCATAGGTTCTTCTGAATTGGTGTTTCAGGATTCTTTGGGTATAATCCTAGCAGTGGAATCACTAAGTCATAAGGCTGTTCTCTTCTTAGGTTTTTTGAGGAAATTCCATACTGTCTTCCATAGTGGCTGGACCAGTCTGCATTCCCACCAGCAATGCACCAGGGTTCTCTTTTCTCCACACCCTCACCAGCACTTCCTGTTTGTTGATTCGTTGATGATAGCCATTCTGACAGGTGTGAGGTGGTATCTCATTGTAGTTTTAATTTGCATCTCTCTGATGGCTAGTGATGTTAAGCATTTTTTCATGTGCCTGTGGGCCCTTTGAATATCTTCCTTAAAAAAGTGTCTGTTCAGATCCTGCCCATTTTTTTTGATTGGATTGTTTGTCTCCCTGGTGTTGAGTTGTATTAGCTCTTTATATATTTTGGAGATCAAACACTTGTCTGAGGTGTCATTGGCAAATATGTTTTCCCATATCGTTGGTTCCCTTTTTATTTTCTCAATATTTTCTTTGGCTGAGCAGAAACTTTTCAGTTTGATGTAGTCCCATTTGTTTATTTGTTCCTTTTTTTCCCCTTGCCTTGGGAGATATTTCAGTGAAAATTTTGCTTCATGGGATATTTGCAATATTTTTTACTATGTTTTCCTCTAAGCCTTCTATGGTGGCAAAACTTATGTTTAAGTCTTTTATCCATTTTGGATTTACTCTGGTGGATGGTGTAAGTTGTCTAGTTTCATTTTTTTCCATGTACCTATCCAGTTCTCCCAACACCACTTGTTGAAGATGTTATTTGCACTCCATTTTATGTTACTTCTCCCTTTGTTGAATATTAATTGCCCATAGAGTCCTGGGTTTGTTTCTGGGCTCTCTATTCAGTTCCATTGATCTGTTTGTCCTTTCTTGTGCGAGTACCAGCCTGTTTTGGTTACTATGACTTTGTAATATAGTTTGATACCTGGTATTGTAATTCCTCCTACTTGGTTCTTCTTAGAATTACTGTAGCTATTTGGGGTTATTTTTGACTCCATAGGAATTTTTTAAGTGTTTGTTCTAATTCTGTGAAATATGATGTTGGTATTTTAATAGGGATTGCATTGAATCTGTAGATTGTTTTGGGTAGTATGGACATTTTAATGATGTTAATTCTTCCCAATCTTGAACATGGTATATGCTTCCATTTATTTCTATCTTCCTCAATTTCTTTAGTGTTCCATAGTTTTCTCAGTGCAAGTCCTTTACTTCCTTGGTTAAATTTATGACTAGGTACTTAATTTTCTTGTTGCTATGGTAAATGGGATTTTATTTTTAGCTTCCATCTCAGATGTTTCATTGTTGGTGTATAAAAATGCCTTCAATTTCTGGATATTGGCTTTGTATCCTGCTATTTTGCCAAATTCAGTTATAAGGTGGAGTAGTTTTTTAGTGACTTTAGGGTTTTCTATGTACACTATCATGTCATCTGCAAATAATGACAGTTTTACTTTCTCCTTTCCAATTTGGACACCTTTGATTCCTTTTTCTTGTCTCATTGCTGTGGATAGAACTTCCAAGACTATGTTGAATAGGAATGGAAAGAGTGGATGCCCTTGCCTTGTTTCTGATGTTAAGGGAAAGGCTTTCAGGTTTTGCACATTGAGTATGATGTTAGGTTCAGGTTTCTCCTATATGGCCTTTATTATGTTGAGGCATGCTCCCTATTTTTCCATTTTGCTGACAGTTTTCATCAAAAAAGGGTGCTGTACTTTATCAAATGCTTTTTCAGCATCTATTGATATAATCATATGGTTTTTGTTTTTCAGTTTGTTTATGTGGTGTATTACATTTATTGATTTCTGAATATTGAACCATCCTTGTATCCCTGGGATGAATTCCACTTGGTCATGGTGTATAACTTTTTTAATATATTGATGGATCCGGTTGGCCAATATATTGTTGAGAATTTTTGCATCAAAGTTCATCAGAGATATTGGCCTGTAGTTTTCTTTATTTGTTGTGTCTTGATCTGGTTTTGGGATTAGAATAATATGGGCCTCATAAAAAGAGTTTGGGAGTCATCCCTCTTGTTGGATTTTTCAGAATAGTTTGAGGAAGATAGGCGTTAGTTCTTCCCTAAATGTTTGGTAAAATTCACTGGTGTAGCCGTCTGATCCAGGGCTCTTGTACACAGGGGTTTTTTTGATTACTTCTTATATTTCACTAGTTGTTATTGGCCTATTCAGGCTCCCTACTTCTTCTTGATTGAGGTATGGTAGGTTATACACTTCCAGAAATTTGTCCATTTCACCTAGTTTGTCAAATTTCTTGTCATATAGTTGTATGTAGTAATTTCTTATAATCCTTTGTATTTCTGTGGTATCGGTTGTGACTTTTCCTCTGTCATTTCTGATTTTGTTTATTTGGACACACCTTTTTTTCTTGATGAGTCTAGTTAATGGTTTGTCAATTTTGTTTACCTTTTCAAAGAACCATCTCCTGGATTTGTTGATCCTTTGAACTGTGTTTTTAGTCTCTATATTGTTTAATTCTGTTCTGATCTTGATAATTTTCTTCCTTCTGTTTGTTCTGGGATTTTTTTTGTTGTTGTTGTGGCTGTTCTAGTTCTTGAAGATTTGTGGTTAGGTTGTTTATATGAGTTTCTTCTATCCTTTTCAGATAAGCCTGTATTGCTATGAATTTCCCCCTGAGGAGTGTCTTTGCTGTGCCCAATTGATTTGGGGGTGTTATGAATTCATTTTCATTTGTTTCCAGATAATTTTTTGATATTATTATTAACCCATTTCTTACTTAATAGGATATTATTCAGTCTCAATGAATTGTATTGTTTTTGGATTTTTTCCTTGAGATTGGTTTCTAGTTTCAAGCCATTGTGATCTGAAAAGATGCTTGATATAATTTCAATTTTCTTGAATTTGTGGAGGCTTGTTGTGTTCCCTACCATGTAGTTTACCTTTGAGAGTGTTCCATTTGCATTACAGAACACTCTCTTTATTTCTTTACCTTTCTAAAGCAGGCCTTTTCCTCCCCACTCCCCGCTCCCCCTAGCCCACTGAAGGTCTAATCATTCTATCCATGTATCTGGTTCTGTTTTGCTTGTTTGTTTGATTTGTTGATGATTGTTCTGTAATGGGTGAGATCACATGGTATTTGTCCTTCACTGACTGGCTTATTTCACTAAGCATAATCCTTTCTTGTTCCATCCATGTTGTTGCAAAGGGTAGAAATTCCTTCTTTCTTTCTGCTGTGTAGTATTCCATTGTGTAAATGTACCAAAGTTTTTTGATCCAATCATCCACTGACGGGAACTTAGGCTGTTTCCAGCACTTGGCTATTGTAATTGGCGCTGCTATAAACATAGAGGTAAATAGGTTCTTATGAATTGGTGTTTCAGGGTTCTTTGGATATAGTCCTAGGAGTGGAATTGGTAGATCAAAAGGCAGTTCCATTTTTAGTTTTTTAAGGAAACTCCATACTGTATTCCACAGTGACTGCACCAGCCTACATTCCCACCAACAGTGCACGAGGGTTCCCTTTTCCCCACATCCTTGCCAACATTTGTTTGTTTTTTTTGGTTGATGATTGCCATTCTGACAGGTGTGAGGTGGAATCTTATTGTGGTTTTCATTTGTGTCTCTCTGATGGCTAGTGATGTTGAGCATCCTTTCATGTGCCTCTGGGCCCTTTGTATGTCTTCTTCAGTGAGTTGTGTGCTCAGGCCCTTTGTCCATTGTTTAATTGGGCTGACTGTCTCCCTGGTGTTGAGTCACATAAGTTCTTTATATATTTTGGATATCAAACCTTTGTCTGAGGTATCATTGACAATTATGCTTTCCCATACAGTTGGTTCCTTTTTCATTTTGCTGGTGATTTCTTTAGCTGAACAGAAACTTTTCAGTTTGATATAGTCTCATTTGTTTATTTGTTCTTTGATTTCCTTTGCCCTTGGAGAAATATCAGTAAACATATTTCTGCATAGAATATCTGAAATTTTACTGCCTCTATTTTTCTCCAGGGCCTTTATGGTGGCACTGCTTATGTTTAAGTCCTTTATCCATCTTGAGTTTATTCTGATGTATGGTGTAAGTTGGTGATCTAGTTTTATTTTTTTGCATGTTGCTGTCCAGTTCTCCCAACACCTCTTGTTGAAGAGACTGTTTTTACTCCACTTAATGTACCTTCTCCCTTTGTCAAATATTCATTGCCCATAGTGTTCTGGGTTAATTTCTGGGCTCTCTATTCTGTTCCATTGATCTAGATGTCTAGTCTTATGCCAGTACCAGACTGTTTTGTTTACAGTTGCCTCGTAGTATAGTTTGATGTCTGGTTTTGTCATTCCTCCTACCCTGTTCTTCTTTCTCAAGATTGCTGAGGCTATTCATGGGTGTTTTTGGCTCCATATAAATTTTTAAGTTATTTTTTGTACCTCTGTGAAGTCTGTCATTGGTATTTTAATTGGGATTGCATTTAATCCATTGATGGCTTTGGGAAGTATGGACATTTTAATGATACTAATTCTTCACATCCATGAACATGATATATGCTTCCATTTATTTTTATCTTCCTTAATTTCTTTCCTCAATGTTTTGGAGTTTTCTGAGTATAAGTCTCTTACCTCGTTGGTTAAGTTTATTCCTAAGTACTTTATTTTTCTTGTTGCTATGGTAAATGGAATTTGTTTTCTACCCTCTATCTCTGATGTTCCATTATTGGTGTACAAAAATGCTTTTGATTTCTGAATATTGACTTTATATCCAGCTATTTTGCTAAATTTGTTTATTAGGTTGAGTAAGTTTTTGATGGAGCTTATCGAATTTTGTACATAGACTATCATATCATCTGCAAATAATGACAGTTTGACTTCCTCCTATCCAATTTGGATACCTTTGATTCCTTTTTCTTCTCTGATGGCTATGGCAAGAACTTCCAAAATGATTTTGAACAGAAGTGGAGAGAGTGGGCAGCCTTGTCTTGTTCCTGATCTTAGGGGAAAAGCTTTTTGTTTTTGCCCGCTGAGTATGATGTTGGCTTCAGGTTTCTCATATATGGCCTTTGTGATGTTGAGGTATTCTCCCTCTATTCCCATTTTGCTGAGAGTTTTTATCAGAAAAGGTTGCTGTACTTTATCAAATGGTTTTTCAGCATCTATTGATATGATCGTATGGATTTTGTCTTTCAATTTGTTTATGCGGTATATTACATTCATTTATTTGCTAATGTTGTACCATCCTTGCATCCCTGGGATGAAACCCACTTGATCATGGTATGTGATCTTTGTAATATATTGTTGGATCTGGTTGGCCAATATTTTGTTGAGAATCTTAACATCTATGTTCATCAGAGATATTGGCCTATATTTTTCTTTCTTAGTTATGTCTTAAACTGTTTTTAGAATTAGAATAATATTGGCCTCATAGAAAGAGTTTGGGAGTCTTCCCTCTACTTGGATTTTTTGGAGTAGGTTGAGAAGAATAGGAGTTAGTTCTTCTTTAAATGTTTGGTTGAATTCACCTGTGAAGCCATCTGGTCTGGGGCTCTTGTGCTTTGGGAGATGTTTAATTAGTTTTTCAATTTCACTTGTTGTTATTAGCCTATTCAGGATTTCTGCTTCTTTTGGATTCAGTTTTGGTAGATTATACATTTCCAGAAATGTGTCCATTTCACCCAGGTTGTCATATTTCTTCTCTTATAGTTGTTCGCAGTAATTTCTTACAATCCTTTGTATTTCTGAAGTATCAGTTGTGATTTCTCCTCTGTTGTTTCTGATTCTGTTTATTTGGGTCCTCTCTTTTTCTTGATGAGTTTGGAGAAAGGCTTGTCAATTTTCTTTATTTTTCCAAAGAACCACCTCCTGGACTTGTTGATTCTTCGAATTGTAGTTTGAGTCTGTAAGTTATTTAATTCTGCTCTGATCTTGATGATTTTCATCCTTCTACTTGCTCTGGGCTTTGTTTGTTGTTGCTCCTCTAGTTCTTGGAGCTTTCTGGTTAGGTTGTTAGTATAAGCTTCTTCTGACCTTTTTAGATAGGCCTGTATTGCTCTGAATTTCCCTCTGAGAACTGCCTTTGCTGTGTCCCATAGGTTTGGGGCTTTGTGTATTCATTGTAATTTTTTTCCAGAAACTTTTCGATTTCACCTTTGATCTCATTGTTAATCCATTCATTACTTAAAAGCATGTTATTCAGTATCCATGAGTTAGAGTTTCTGATATTTTCCCTTGAGGTTGTTTTCTAGTTTGAAGCCATTGTGATCTGAGAAGATACTTGGTATTATTTCAATTTTCTTTAATTGTGGAGGCTTGTCTTGTGACCTACCATGTGATCTATCTGAGAATGTTCCACGTGCTTTTGAAAAAAATGTGTATTTTTTTCCTTTGGGGTGAAATTTTCTATATATATCATTTAGTTCCATTTCCCCTAGAGTGTTGTTCAATGCCACAATATCCTTGGTGATTTTTTGTTTGGAAGATCTGTCCATTGTTGATATTGAGGTATTAAAATTCCCTATTATTAGTGTGTTGCTGTCTTTATCCTTCTTGAAGTCCTCTAAGATTTTCCTTATATATTTGGGAGCTCCTAATTTGGGTGCATATGTGTTTACTATAATTGTATCTTCTTGATGGATTGTTCCTTGAAGTATTTTGAAATGTCCTTCTTTGTCTCTTTTTATGGCCTTCATCATAAAATCTATTTTGTCTGAAATAAGTATTGCTACTCCAGCCCTTTTTTCATGTCCATTTGCTTGAAACATATTTTTCCATACCTTCACTTTCAATCTGTGTTGACCTTTGTTCTGAGGTGGGTCTCTTGGAGACAGAATTTATGTAGGTCATGTTTTCTCATCCATTCAGATACCCTATGTCTCTTAATTGATGCATTTAATCTGTTTCCATTTAAGGTTATTATTGATAGATATTTATTTATTGCCACTTTTCTCCTTTTACCTGTGTTCCTCCCTGTCTCTCTCTGTTTCCTCATTTTTCTAAAGCAAACCGTTTAGCATTTCTTACAATGCTGGTTTGGTAGAGGTGGAATCTTTTAGTCTTCTTTTATCTGGAAACTCTTTAGTTTTCCTTCCATTTTGAATGAGAGCCTTGCTGGGTATTCCTGGTTGCAGGCCTATGTTTCCCATGACTTGGAAAATTTTTTGCCATTCCTTCTGGCTGGTACTTTTTCTATTGAATAATCATTTGATAACCTTATTCGAGTCCATTTATATGTTATTTGCTGTTTCTCTCTTAATGATTTTAAGATTCTCTATTTATCTTTGAAGTTCGCCATTTTAATTATAATGTGTCTTGAAGTGAGTCTGTTTGGATTGTTCCTCATTGGGACCCTCTGTGCTTTCTGAATTTCCATAACATTTTCACTCAATATATTAGGGGAGTTTCCTACAATTACCTTTTTTTTTTTTTAATTTTATTGTTGTTGTATTACATCCATCCCCTTTTTGCTCCCATCTGTCCCCCTCCCCACCCACCCATTCCCCCCAAAGTCAATCCCACCTGTTGTCCATGTCCATGGTTCCTTTATACTAGGTTCTATCGAAGCTGATCCCCTTTCTTGCCTCTGCTTACCCCCACCCCCTAACCCCTTTCCCCTTGACCACTGGAGGCCTATTCATTGTATTCATATATTTGGATCTGTTTTGCTTGTTGTTAATTTTGTTCATTATTGTCCTGTAATGGGTGAGATCATATGATATTTGTCCTTCACTGACTGGCTTATTTCACTAAGGATAATACTCTTCAGTTCCATCCATGTTGTTGCAAAGGGTACAAGTTCTTTCTTTCTTTCTGCTATATAGAATTCCATTGTGTAAATGTACCAAAGTTTCTTGATCCAATCATCCACTGATGGGCACTTAGGCTGTTTCCAGCACTTGGCTATTGTAAATAGTGCCACTATGAACATAGGTGTGCATAGGTTCTTATGAATTGGTGTTTCAGGATTCTTTGTGTATAGTCCAAGTAGTGAAATTGCTGGATCAAAAGGCAGTTCCATTTTTAGTTTTCTAAGGAAACCCCATACTGTTTTCCACAGTGGCTATACCAGCCTACATTCCCGCCAACAGTGTATGAGGGTTCCCTGTGCCCCGCATCCTCGCCAACACTTGTTGTTTGTTGATTTGCTGATGATTGTCATTCTGACAGGTGTGAGATGGTATCTTATTGTGGTTTTAATTTGCATCTCTCTGATGACTAGTGATGTTGAGCATTCTTTCATATGCCTCTGGGCCCTTTGTATATCTTCCTCAGTGAGTTGTCTGTTCAGGTCCTTTGCCCATTTTTTAATTGGGCTGTCTGTCTCCCTGGTGTTGAGTCGCATTAGTTCTTTATAT
>PVIW01017000.1:0-15160 GCA_004026585.1 Noctilio leporinus | reverse complement strand
CTGTTCTTGCTTGCTCTTTATTTATTTATTTATTTTTGTTCTTTCCTTGAGTTAACCTGCTTTGCTTCCTTGCCTTAGTTGAGCCCCCTTCTGTGATAGGAGATTTGTGGAGTTCAGTGTTGCCATCTCCCAGATTTTCTCCACTTGCTGTTCTTGGTGTGTCCTTTATTTGGGCTGTCTGGTTGTATTCTGGGCCTGTGGGCTTTTAGCAGAAACAAAAACAAAAACTAAAACTAAAAACAAACAACAAACAAACAAAAACAAAAACAAACAAACAAAAAACCAAACCAAACCAAACCAAACAAAAAAAAATGCAAAAGGAAAAAGGAAATAAAAATGATAATAATAATAAGAAGAAAGGGTTTAGATGGCTGTTCACCCTTAATAATCCCTGACTGGTCCAGATGAAGCCTGGACCTGAGGGCTTTTAGCATAGGGGAAAAAAAGAATGAAGAAAAGGGAGAAAGTCCCAAGAGAAAGAGAAATCAATATTAATAAAGAAAAGGTTTAGGTGTCTGTTCACCCTTTATGGTCTCTGTTTGGTCCAGGTGGAGCCAGGACCAGTGGGTGTTATCAGGGAGAAAAGAAAGGAGAAAGAAAGAAAGAAAGATAGAAAAAAGGATGGGGGGTGAAAGTCACAAGACAAAGAGAAATCAATATTAATAAAAAAGGTTTTAGCTGTGTGTTCCCCCTTTATGATTTCTGATTGGTCCAGGTGGAGCCAGAACCTGTAGGCTTTACCAGGAAGAAAAGGAAAAGAAAAATTTAAAAAAAAAAAAAAAAGAGGAAGGAAGAAAAGAATAAAGAAAGGGTTTAGAAAGGCTAGGGAAGGGAGGAATACTTAGATTGAGGACTGGGAATGCGTTATAGCCACAGAGTGAATAGACTTTAATTCGAGAGTAGGGGAGGGTCTTGGGTATTTAGGTGGATTGACGTATGGGGGGGATTAAGAATATGTGAGGAGTAACTTTTGCAAAGGATATGTTGGGGCTTAATAGTTCATATTGCTCTCAGTATAATTCAGGTGCTTGAGATTGGCAGCAATCCCTTTCCTGATGCTGCCTCTTTTTCTTGGTCAGGACTTTACAGTCTATAGTCTATATTCTAGCCAGTCTTGGCGCATGGCAGGGCCTCTGATTGTCACAGTAGGGCTGATTCTGAGTGTCTGCCCCCAGCCTGGCTGGGTTTTAGGGCTGCCGGTGTTCTGGAGCCCGCAGGGTGCCCCCTCCCACTCCTGGAGGAGGTTCTTGCCCATGATGAGCACCCAGCACCCCTGCAGGGCAGCCCGCAACTTCACTGGTCCCTTTGAAGACTGGCCCCGCCCCCGCAGTTCATGGAGGAGGCTGCCCCTGTCCGTCAACACTGTCCTGCCCTTCCAGGGCAAGCACCACTTCTCCAAGCCCACCAGCTCTCCGTGGAGCCCTTTCGCAGCCTCTGTGATGAGCCCAGGCGTGGGTGGTGCGGCCTTTGTCTCCGGCAATGGCAGGTCAGTTGCCCCCATTACCAGTTCCCGGCTCGCCGCTTGGAGCTTATGGTGGAGCCTGGAGGCCTGTGTGGTTGCGCAGGGCTGGGCCTTCCCCCTCGCAGGGGCTTCTAGCTCCTGTTTCCCCAGTGGCCCAGCAGCACCGTTTTCGGCCCTCTCACCACCCTGGCCGGTGCACTTCCCGCTCCCCCACTCCGGCTTCCCGCAGGACTCTTCTCCTCCTCCTCTAGTCCCTCGCAGAGCCTCCTCTCCCTGTTGCCGGAGTCTCTCACACAGTCCCTCCCCTGCAAGAGTTCAATTCCGTGTTCCCTACGGCATTTGCCCTCGCTGCCCGCACTTCACTGTTGAGACTTCCAGTCGCCAGGGAGCCTGGAGCTGGCCTCAGTCAAACGCACCCCTCTGGGCAGAGCTGCCACTGCCCAGAGCCGACCTCGGCCCGCCAGCAGGTCGGTCGGTCCGGAATGCCTCACCTACTGTCCTGCTGGCCTCCTCTGCCTCTGGGCTGTGCTCCCCTGTGTCCAGATGCTCTCCGTTCCAATTCCTAGGGTCCTGAAGACTCTCATGCTCCCTATCTTGTCCTCTAGCTGCTCTGGTACTCGAGAACACCATCAGCACTGCTCTCTACTCTGTCGCCATCTTTATATCTCCAAGTTCAACTTTTAAAAATATAACTTCCTTTGCAAACTACTAAATGATTCATGTACATAGGCAATATATATTCTCATATTAGCATGTAAATTAGATGAGATTCCTTTCAACTAAATCATGGAAATATACATTTCCAGTTATGAAGGCCCCCAAACTGGGGATGCTTGGGAAAAGCATGAATGCTATTGTAAACTTTATTATTGAAATGTGAACATACCTGATCTCTACCTCAACAGACTTTTAAATAGTTCAGGGGTTAGTTTAGGACCACATAGGAAGTCAACCACAAGTTCCAAAAATAGCTAGAATACTATTCTACAAAATTATTTAAATCCTAGGGATGTTTGTTTTTTACCGCAACTTAGTAGACATAATAATTTCTACTCTGGGGACCAGCTGAGCACTGTAAGTGCTATTATTTCTGAATGCTTCAACTTGTAAAATGTATGTACAGGAAAAATAGAGGGTACTGAAAGAAGTAAGACCTGTGCAAGCATAAATAAATGAATGAATCTACTATTTTAAATGGAAAACTCCAAAAAGAGTAAGTTGTAGTTCCAGTAGTTTAAAATAAAGTTGAGTTGTATTATGGGAATGGGGAGGATCTGACTCAAAAACCAAATTCAATTTTTACTATGGGTGTGGCACTGTCTCTAGGACAACTTTCACAAAAGTGAGTTCTGCAATACACTATTTCTGTGATATATTTCACAAAAATAGCATTCCAGAATAAAATAAGTATTAAGAAAAATTTGCTTAATTTTGCTACAATATATCTAAAATACTACCATTTAACATGTAATAATTATGTAAACTAAAGGCATAGTTTAAATTTTTTGTATTAATTCTTCAAAATCCAGTATGTACTTTAAATATGTGTAAAAAGAGGTATGGGTGTAAACGTATTTTTGCACATATCTGGTAATATTGTAATTCATATTACTTAAAAGAGTAATTCTTTAAACAAATTAATTAACATAGGCATTTTGGAATAATGAAAAGAAAACTTTGTATTAATATGATTTGAGAAGTTGACAGAAGGCAGTAATTAAATGGTGAATTGCCTGTATGTGAAAGGAAAAAAAAAAAAGTACACATTGGTGGTTACAGAATAGATGGCGATGTTAAGAAGAACAAAGGAAATAGAGAAGCTAAAAAACTTATATGCATGACTCATGGACATGAACTAAGGGGGGCGTTGCTGGAGGGTGAGGGGGGCAAAAGGGGGAAAATTGGGACAACTGTAATAGCAAAATAAATAAAAATTATTAAAAAAAAAATATATATATATATATAACTTCCTGCCCTGGTTGGTAGCACAGTGGAAAAGGTGCCGGCCTGCAAACCCAAAGGTCACAGGTTCGATTCCCCAGCCAAGACACATAACAAGGTTGCAAACCAGGTTTCCAGTCAGGTGATGTGTCTGTGGCTGGAGGCAGGTGAAAAGCAACCATACATTGATGTCTCTCTCCCTCTCTGCCTCTCTCCCTTACCCTCTTTCTAAAAATAATGAAATAAAATCTTTGGGAAAAAAAAAAATATATATATATATATATATATATATATATATATATATATATATATAAAACTTCCTTATCATTGGAATTATTTTGTACTCAATTTAATTCTTCCTAGATGTATAAAACTATGTTGTTTAGCAAGGCTATGCTAAAATAGAATGGATTAGAAAAATCTGCCCTGACTGGTAGCATGGTGGATAAGGTGCCGGCCTTCGAACCCAACAGTCGCTGGTTCAATTCCCCAGCCAGGGCACATGGCCAGGTTGCAAACCATGTCTCCTGCCAGGTCTGTGGCTGGAAGCAGGTGAAGGGCAACCATGCATTGGGGTTTCTTTCCCTCTCTGCCTCTCTCCCTTCCCCTCTCTCTGAAAATAATAAATAAAATATTTTTAAAAATTAAAAAAGAGGATGGAACTGGAGAGTATTATGCTTAGTGAAATAAGCCAGTCAGTGAAGGACAAATACTATATGATCTCACCCATTACAGGACAATAATGAACAAAACTAACAACAAGCAAAACAGAACCAAATATATGAACACAGTGAATAGGCCTTCAGTGGTCAAGGGGGAAGGGGGTTGGGGGGAGGGGCAAGGCAGAGGCAAGGAAGGGGAGCAGTTTAGACAAGAACCTAGTATAAAGGAATCATGGACATGGACAACAGATGGGATTGACTTTGGGGGGAATGGGTGAGTGGGGAGAGGGACAGAGGGGAGCAAAAAGGGGATGGATGTAATACAACAACAATAAAATTTAAAATAATAATAATAATAATAATAATAATAATAATAAAAGAAAAATCCACAGTTGAAGAATGGGAACTACATCATGAGACTGAGAGTCTTATATCCAATTTTGCCCTCCATGATAAATGAGTTTAGCATATGCTCACTTGTGCTTCAGTGCCTGTATCTTTAAAATGTAGACTCCAACACATTTCACAGGTACATTGAGTAGTTTAATTAGATAATGTCTGGTAAGTATTCTGTGCTCCTTGAAGAAAAAGAAAAGGTCCTATTGCAATTGTTAATTTAATTATTAATTATACATGCTTAAGCAGGAACCTTTAATCTCAGGAAGTAACTACGACTGGCCTATGGCATTTACACATTGCTTCATTTATTTTCAAAACCCTTCTTTAAACTTGTTAAATATTTCCAGAAAATTTCCCCTTTGAGCTAAAGCTCGTACCTTTCATTAAGGAATGAGTTATGAAATTGATTTAAACATGCACACACACAAACACACACATACACACACATGAGTTGCCAAATGACCATTAGCTCCTTCAAAATAATTACCCTAAAAGGTTCTAAATGTATTGTGATGCCTAACCCTCTCTTCAAATACTCTAAGGATATCTTGGGAGCTAGTTTATGAGCACACAGGGGATTCAGCCTCCCTTGTACATAATCACATATTGTATGAAAAAATGGAGTGCCAAAGAGGCTTCACAAGGCAAGGGTTGGATTTAGAAAAACTAGAACTGAAGTTCTATAACTCCCTACATTTATCTACACTATTAAACATGAATCAGTTTGGTCAGATCAGTCCAATAACAGAGAAAAATTGAGTTAAGTGCTTCAGTTAGTTGGCCAGTTTGTCCAACAGTATCCTTGACAAATATGTCAGTATTGGCATCTTCCTTCTACAAAAGCAGAGATTAGATGACTCAACCAATGTTACCCAATAGAGATAGAATTCCATTTAATTTACTTAAAGAAATGTTAAAATCACTTCACAGATAGTGTATATTAAATAGAACTAGGTACTTCATATTGGTTGAAATATATCAAATAATGTTAACATACACTACTTGTAGTGGGTGCTGTGGTGTGCCACACAGATGTACCCCTCACGACTGAAGCACTCCTTCTAACTGCTGGGGGTGTTAGGAGATGATAGCTGGTGCCTCTCTGGGAATTGCCCTTAGGCTGAGGAAAACCAAATTTCTTGAGATCACATCCCATCATTACATTATTAATGTAGCAGAGTCAGCTGGTGCTGGTTCACAAGAGCTTATTGGTTAAATTTTCAGGGATTTTGTAAGCTAGTTAATGTCATATTTGTAACATAAAATTGGGCATGGTTTCAGTGATTACACCATTGAAATAGGCAAATGCTATAAATCAGGGCTTCCTCCTTCTCACTGAAGAGCCATTAAAAATTTATTATGACATTGCACCCCTTTCTCTGCATCAGCTTGTGCCCAATGACTAATCAACCTGGAGATATAAAGGCCAAGAAGCCTTACCAAGAATCCTGAACAACTCTAAATGGTCATCCCACCTTGAGAGCTCCTGTTGGGATGGGCTAAGGCTTTTGTTGCAACTGTATGACTGTTTCATTTCTCTTTCTGCCCAATTCTACTGTCTTCTCTCCCTCACAGGTGATGTCCTTGAAAGCATTCCACCAATAAGCTTCTTGTGCACAAATATTCATTTGGCAGACAGTTTTTCCAGGGCACTGATTGTGATGCTAGTTTAGAGCTCCATTGTACTCTGAACTGACTTCTAGTATGGTACGTACAATATATATTTCCCCTATTACTTTATGTCAGCCTCTACTATGAGAGCTCATGAGGCTATATGTTATCTATCCTGGTACATGTTATGCACTAGATAAACATTGTTTAAAGAATGTCTGAAATTTTCAGAAAGAGAGGTTGTATACTTGGGTATCTTTTGTTGGTACCTTAAAAGACATGGGCATATTTGAATTATTAGTATAGAGCAACAATTTGAAGTGACATTTTCTGGGCAGGTAGATACTACTATGACTATTTTTAATGCTTAGTATCATTAAATATGCTCAAGACTTTACTCTCAACCTGAATCTCTCCTTATAATATTCCTTTTGTTGGCCCACACTGAGGACATTCTAGAAAAAAATCAGAAGTTTTACAATTGGAAATACCCTTAGAGACCATCTAGCTCCTCTCCTGTCCCCACTACTTAATAGATGAGGAAATGGAAGCTATGAAAGGGAATTATCACAGGCTCCTCTATTTTTTTCATGGCAAGACCCTGTTATTGAACATAATTAAAGTAGAAAGCATAAATACTGGATTCAAACAATCACATCTTAATTTAATAGATTGCTTCATGATCAAGGATTTGTAGATGCATCTGGTCTACATGTTGATTTTACTTATATAGCTTTATTATCTCAAAATTACATTCATTAAAATGGTATCTTGCCTGCAAGTTGTTGTCAGGAAAGGATTAGTGGAAAGAAACCTTAAATCCTAGACAAGGCCTGGGTCAGCAGGTGATCGTTGAATAATACCAATTCATAAGTTTCCATTCTGATGATTACCAGCCAAGCCACTCCATAACCAAAACAAAGACCAGAAGATACATTTTCGTGAGATCCCATCTCACCAGGATATAATATTTGCACTTTCTTTGAGTGACCTGAGCCCCTCTCAAGCTGTCTAGCAGCTCTATGTCTTTATACTGTGGTATGCACTATGGCAGGCTGTCCAGGACCCTCTCTTTCACCCTTACCACCAGTAGCAGGAAATGTCATGAAACTCTAGGAAAAGCCAATCATCAAGTCACTCAACTCCTACTTCTCTTTCTATATTGAAATACTCTAATATTTCCTTGTAATAGGGGAACTGTGTTTCTCAGAAAGCAAAGTTAACTTTTCTCTTTTTTATTTCTCACAGATTACTGGCTATGTAGGCCACATCATATACATATTGTGAGCATACAATATTGCTCTGAACTCACAGAAACCCCCATTCTATTGTCTTTGCTCTTCATTTTAACCATTTTGTGACATTTCCTACCACTAACATTTATTTTAACCTACTCTATTTTAACAAATGTAAAGAAACAGGTGACATAGGCAGCTCAGGGGCCAAGAGGGTGGATTACACAGTGTGATTTATCCCAAAGCTCACATTTCTCTAGGATTTACCCCATCTGGCCATACTGTGAAAGAAGTAAATTCATACCTTCTTCCTCTCAGTTTTCTCCTACCCAATCTATAAAATGGATACACACTAAGAGGGTAGGAAGGTCTAGAATATGCACTCTTCCCAGCTCTCCCCCACCACAGCATGATTCAGTACAAGAAGCTCTCAACACACACTTTAAGAACATTGCACGAGGCAATATGTGGCTGTTTCTATTGGCTGAGGACACCCCACACATTTTCACTTTAAGTCCTAGGACAACAACCTACTTAATTGCCACAAATGTTAACCAGTCCAAGTACCTCAGCATGATGTCAGACACATGTTACAGTCAATGGCCATTCCATCTGCATCAGATTATTTTTCTCACATCCAATACAATTGGTGGTGCAAGTGCATTTATTGCTGTCCAGCTTGAGATAAGTTTTTAATATTTCTCCACACCTTGCAACTTATGTTTTCTTTAACTTTCCTAAACTGCTATGCAGAAAAGTCCTCTTAAATGCAAGAAACCTGGATGTTTAGAAAGTGCCACTTCTGATGGCTCTTGAATATTTTCATAATTTTTGATAGTGGACCCATTTATGAGAGCAAGTTTTTCTTTCACCCCTTATATTCATCTATATTTATCCATACCAAATCCTATATCAATTTCCCTATTAGCACTAAGGCTATTGGCCATAGCTTTATCAGTATTAGTATTGTTATTGTTAGAACAAGGGGCCTGGTACCCTGAGGCACTTAAAAGAATTTCATTAGTGGAGCCAAAAGTTAAAGAAAAATGAAAGGACTGAGTTATCCACCATATGCAGAACACAAGATCTCAAATGAGTATTCTTTAGGTGCATACCTCAAGTGGATAGGAAGCAGTAGAGCATGTCTTTCATTAGACCAGTGGTTCTTAAAGGGTAGACTCTGGGCCAGCAGCATCAGCACCATTGTGAACTGTTTAGAAATGAAAACTCTGGGGCCCTACCCCAGACCTCCTGAATCAGAAACTATGGAGGAAAGACTCAGCAATCTGTGTTTTACCAAGCCCTGCAGGGGATTTTGGCACACACCTAGGTTTGAGAGTCACTGCTTTAGACAAACCTTAATATATATCCTGGCTTTCCTATTCACTAGCCATGTGACATTGGGCAAGTTGTATAACCTCTTTTGGCCTCAGAAGTCTCTTCTATAAAGTGCATTAAATTATTATTAGCCTTACTTTATAAGGATGTTGCAAGAGTTGAATGAGATGGTCCATACAAAGCCCTTGCAAAATGACTAGCACATAATAAACTCTCAATAAATATTAGCTATTATTGCCTAATCATCTTCAGTAGATGGGAAGAGGATAGCCAGGTTCCTAGCAATAAGATAGTGATATGGTATCTAATTTTTGATAGAACAAAAGAAAGCCATTCTGATTGTATCCTATTTACTGACCATCGTATTGTCATGAAGAATTCCCCATTCTGAAGGATTTAAAGAACTTTCCAAATGGTTCAACAACCCAGTAAGCCCAAATTGAAAGGCTTCACAATCAACCAAGCATTGATAGGCAAAGAGTTGAGGAGAAGGGAGGAGGGATTGAAATAGCCATTTGAAAAGTTTTCTGAAGAGCTTTTTAGTAAGGCCTCCTGCTAGCCTTTGTGAGAATTAGCAAAAGAACCTATTCAGAGTAATTGCAACCCCACAGGTGCTCTGCCTGATGAATGGATGCTCTTTTGTCCCATTGGATCAAAACCTCCATCAGGGCTCTTGGTTAAAGAAGCAGAGAGTGAACTGGATTTTGGCCCTCATGCCCACTCAGATTCCCTTGTGTAGGGCACAACCTACATAACCACACACAGCAGCCTTGACTGGAAATTGAGTTCTTTGTCTTGGATTAATATCTCTTCTACTTGACTTTGTCAGAAACAAATATAATTGGTAATTGCCCCCAAAGTTTGAAGAAAATAAATAGATAATCTGGAAGAGGCTGAATTTCCCCTTCTCTGAGACTCTTTATTTACCCCCATTCTTTGGTGTTAATAACACCTACACCTACCTACTTGTTTTGTGGTACTCACACTGTGTTGTAAAATTTGAAAGAAAATACCTATCTCCTAGATAATCCTGAGGATTAAATGAGATTATCTATATGCAAATACTTTGAACTGTAGTAGAGAGCTGTTCACATGCAAAGTGGCATTATGGGCTTCTTTCATTGTCTTTATAGTATCATCTAGTAATATCCCTTCTGTTTCCTCTCCCAGGAACCCACAAGTATTATTGTTGTTATTGTTATCATATTTACTATGAAATTTTATCATTATTTTGGTATTGTGTAAGCACAATTAAAACCTGATTCTGAGAAAGTCAGTCCTTCTGACTCCTGTAAGGTGCCAGTGTTATTTCCTAGTTGGAAACATAAATTTACAAGAAAGAGAAATAGCATACCAGCTAGTAATGAGCTACCTTTCTATCCCCTTCCTCCCAATACTATCTCTCACAACTATCACCACATGAAGCTGTAATTGCTGTTATTGTGAGCAAATCAGACAAAACCAATCTTCCAACCATTTCTATTACTTCCAAGCAGTGCCAGGTCTCTCTAAAGGAAAGAATTCCTTTTCAATGTATTTTTTTATATCACAAAAGGTCCTTCTCTGAAGGTTTGCTTGGGGGTCCACAGTATTAAGAAGTAGCCTCATATCCAGCACAATAGGAAAGTCTTTCCTTCCCCATTTCTTCTTGTCACACAAAAAGCTTAAAGCCTTTTTCAGTCCCAACAGATAATAGCTAGCAATACTTCAGCAGTCTCAGTCTTACTAGTTGAGAGGGGCTAAAAAATCACCTGGAGAGATGATCTGGTTTATGCTCTGCCTGGTGTGTTGTAACTTTCCTCACTGCTCTGTTGGCTCCATCCATACTCATTGGCTTCTGGTCCAGTTTTTTCACCAGATTTCCCATTTTCTGATGGAACTGGAGATGTGTCTTGAACCATAGTCCACTTAGCTGAAGTCCTAAGACTCTGTTTATTTATTTTCATGCTCTGGATCCTACTTCACATACTACCAGCATCTAGGGCACTGCTCTCAATGGATGATCAAGTAGACAACAGGTTGATCTTAATTTAAAACTCATTCCCCTTCCACAATTCCTACCATCACACCCCAACTACCACTTGGCATGCCCTCAGATACCAACAACTGGCTGTATCAAGTGTGAGTACTACACACTCTTTTGGACACTTGCAGACTGATCTATCAGAAGTTATACTTAGGGCACAGCCCCAACCTATGGCCCACTTTCCTTGCCTGTCCTACCCCCCACCCCCCTGCCCACATTCTGACTCATGTTGCTGAGGTCCCAGAATGATTCATCTGAGCCTGCCTGTGTTTTGTCAGAAATCAGAGGCAAAGTCCTAGAGTGCACAGGTTTGTCTTCACTACCTTTTATCTCTGTTTCTGAATCCCTACTTCATTTCCTGTTGCTGTCCTCTTTATCCAGAGCCTTCCTTTGTTCCATAACCACATACCTTCCTCTCTGGCTTCCCCCAGCCCCACAATCTTAAAATTTTCATTCCTTAAATAGGTTGATCCATATTGTTACAAAGAAACCTATCTTATTAAACAAACTCATAAGACAAAAATGATTAATAGCTTCAAGTAAGGAAACTTCATTTACATTTTCATTCATTTAAAGCAGTGATTCTTGACTCTGGATGCATTTTACAAGCACTTGTGGAACTACTTAAAATATCTTTGTTGGAGACCCATATCAGACCATCAGAATCCCTTGAGGTGGCACTCTGGCATCAATCATTTTGAAAAGATGTTCAGATAATTTCAGTGTGCAGCCCCATTGAGAACCATGGACCTAAAGAAATAGATTCTAACAGTAGGACAATAATGTGTACCTTTGCTACTTCTCTACGTCAAAGGAATTGTGGATGGTGACTGCCCAAAAAGCTTCAGGACCTGGGTTTATTTTATATTTCATGGTAGAGCTCAAAATTTCATTTCAAATGTCTGGGATATGAAACAGTCATGGAATGTAAACTTGCAGAAGACACTTGGCTTCACAAAGATTTGTAACATACTATAAAGTTATAATATTAAATATGCAAGCCTGTTTTTGGCATGACTCCTCCAGGAAATGATTTTATATATTTCAAAATAATTCTAAGCTCTGCTTTACAAGTATCAGCTCTATTATGAAGTAATCAGAGCCACACTGATTGCTTAACAAGTTTAGTTCCTACAACTAAAAATTCTTGCCCTCATCCTTGCACAATGATCATAACAAAAGCATAATTCTGGAGACACTTGAAACCTAAAATGGAATTCTGGGTATGGTCTAGGCCTTAGCCAGACCATTCTCTAACATGACCACTGTTATGTTGAGGAAATGACTGGGACTAGGACTAATCCCAGAAATAATCATTTTGACAAAGTAGTATCTGAGCTACCTGTCCTAAAGTGGTGGAGTAGCAGCAATGAGAAAATAAGCAGTGTTCCCACAAATTACTGCCACTTTCTGGAAAAAGGTAAAGTAGAGATTTCAAAAATTAAAATAGGAAAAAATTAAAACCAAGTGTCACAGGGTTTGCAATAAGTATAAGTAAAAGATTTGATTTAAAAGGATCAGGAAAGACCTTATTCCCCAAAATGTACCCAGCCTTGGGTAGCTTCAGTGGGTAAGTCCAAAGTGCTTCACAATTTGTCTCCTGCTGAAAAAAAAAAATCATCATTGAACGTAAAGCTTCTCTTGAAAAGAGAAAGATTAAAATGTAGGCAGGCTTATCTGATCATGCTTTCATTTATCAATCAGATATGGTATTCCATACCTGCTACTTGTGTGCTGCAGAGAAAAAAGCCCTGGTTTATGGGTGAAGGACAAAAGGGGACATGCATTTTGGAGTCTAGATAAGACAGGTTCTAAGTGAAATGCCAAGACAAGAAGGCCTTAGGCACCTACAAGGGAAAATACTGACAAGAGTATAAAAGGGAAAATCTCCCCTCCCTTTGGAGACTAGCACAGACAAAAATGGTGTGGTAAGAGCACCTCAATAAGAAATCAAAGATGGCAGAGGAGTAAATGGAAGCTACATTAACCTCCTTCCAGGACCAATCTGGAATTACAACTAAATTGTAGATAAATCATCCTAAATAGCCAATGGAACAGTAGCTGGAGACAAGCCTTACAACCATGGACAGACAGAAGAAACCGCTTCACCACAACTTGACTGGTAGAGAGTACAGAGGAGATGCAAGAAGGCTGACCGGGTTCCTGTGGGCAGCAGCTAAAGTGCTAGAAGGATATTTCAGCAGCTGGAGGGTTCCCCTGAGAAGTGTGAGGTCTAAACTCGAAGCTGGGATCCCCAGCCAGTAGCACAAGAGCCTGAAAAAAATAACCAGTTGTGGAAAACAGCATAGTTTCTGTCTGCCAGGGAGAGATGGCTAGAGTCACAGCCTCTTAAAGGGCTAATGCACAACATTTCTAACTTTTTGTTAGTAGTCCCTTACCCTGGGCTCTGTCAGAGGGAGGGCAGAGTGTACTAGGGATGATTGAGGAGAGTCTGGGGCTGTTGGCTCTGGGGAGAGAACTGAAGGAATAGCCATTAGGATCCCTGTGCTGAGTTACTCTCCACAGTGCAGGAGCCGTCTCTCTCCGGCAGAGCTCTCCTCTCCATGTGGGATCAGCATGAGGAGAAGCAACATCCCTACCCACAGGAATTATTCTGCCCCACTATGTGGTGCTTAAGCCTGGCTGCTGATTACAGCTTGAGGCTATATTACTGATCAGTTCAACAACTAAGATGGAAAATAAAGCAGCCACCAAAATGGGAAGACAAAGAAACAGACCCCAAATTAAAGAACAAGAGAATTCTCCAGAAGGAAAACTAGAAGAAATGGAGGCAAGCAATTTATCAGATAGAAAGTTTAGAGTGGGAGGGAAGATGGCAACAGAGTAGAGAGCAGTGCTGATGGTGTTCTCGAGTACCAAAGCAACTAGAGGACAGGATAAGGAGCGTGAGACCTCTTCAGGACCCTGGGGATTGGAACGGGCAGCATCTGGACACAGGGGAGCAGAGCCCAGAGGCAGAGGAGGCCAGCAGGACAGTAGGTGAGGCGTTCCCGACTGACCAGCCGGCGGGCCGAGGTCAGCTCTGGCCAGGGGCAGCTCTGCCCAGAGGGGCGCATTTGACTGGGGCCAGCTCCAGGCTCCCTGGCGACTGGAAGTATCAACAGAGAAGTGCGGGCAGCGAGGGCGAACGCCGTAGGGAACCCGGAATTGAACTCTTGCAGGGGAGGGACTGTGTGAGAGACTCACCCCGGCAACAGGGAGAGGAGGCTCCGCGCAGGGTTAGAGGCAGAGGAGAAGAGTCCTGTGGGAAGCTGGAGCGGGGGAACGGGAAGTGCACCAGCAGGGCAACGAGACAGGCGAAAACAGAGCTGCTGGGCCACCGGGGAAACAGCAGCTAGAAGTCCCTGCGAGGGGGGAGGCCCAGCCCTGCGCAACCACACAGGCCCCCAGGCTCCACGGGAAACTCCAAGTGGCGAGCCAGGGATCTGGGAACTAGTGGTGGTGGTAACTGACCCGCCATTGCCAGAGACAAAGGCCGCACGGCCCATGCCTGGGAGGGGCTCATCACAGAGGCCACGTAAAGGACTCCGAGGAGAGCTGGTTGGCTTGGGGGTGTGGTGCCTGCCCTGGAAGGGCGGGACAGTGTACACAGACCCCAGACAGTCTTGACTGACAGGCACGGCCTCCTCCCGGAACTGCGGGGGTGGGGACAGTCGTCACAGAGACCAGTGAAATTGCGGGCTGCCCTGCAGAAGTGCTGGGTGAGCGTCCTGGGCAGGAACCTCCGCCAGGAGTGGGAGGGGGCTCCCTGCGGGCTCCAGAACACCAGCAGCCCTAAAACCCAGCAAGGCTGCTGAAGGCACAGACTACCTGGAGGCGGACACTCAGAATCAGCCCTACTGTGACAATCAGAGGCCCTGCCACGCGCCAAGACCGGCTAAATATAGACTATAGACTGTAAAGTCCTGACCAAGAAAAAGAGGCAGCATCAGGAAAGGGATTGCTGCCAATCTCAAGTACCTGAATTATACCGAGAGCAATATGAACTATTAATCCCCAACATATCCTTTGCAAAAGTTACTCCTCACATATTCTTAATACCCCCATACCTCAATCCACCTAAATACCCAAGACCCTCCCCTACTCTCGAATTAAAGTCTATTCACTCTGTGGCTATAACGCATTCCCAGTCCTCAATCTAAGTATTCCTCCCTTCCCCAGCCTTTCTAAACCCATTCTTTATTCTTTTCTTCCTTCCCCTTTTTTTTTTTTTTTTTTTTTAATTTTTCTTTTCCTTTTCTTCCTGGTAAAGCCTACAGGTTCTGGCTCCACCTAGACCAATCAGAAATCATAAAGGGGGAACACACAGCCAAAACGTTTCTTTATTAATATTGATTTCTCGTTGTCTGGTGACTTTCACCCCCAATCCTTTTTTCCTTCTTTCTTTCTTTCTTTCTTTCTTTCTTTCTTTCTTTCTTTCTTTCTTTCTCCTTTCTTTTCTCCCTGATAAAACCCACTGGTCCTA